>JAHPZR010039216.1:0-18468 GCA_019787425.1 Platygyra sinensis | reverse complement strand
GGCCACCCTGTGATGGACTAGCAGGGACCAGAAACACCTCCTAAGTTGCTTCATGCTACTGGACACTGGGATGAGGTCTGACCTGATGACCCAGTTGTCCCTTGTATGCAGGGCTTGACCTTCTTACCTTTTCTGTTATGTTTTAGACCGAGGATCATGACTCCATGATGTGCATGGATTGCAAGCCATCCAGGCCAACACCCCCTGATGAAGATGATAAGATGCATCTTTTGACTAATCTCTTAGTACTCGTAAATTCATTTTGAGCAACAAAGGTAAAAGTACATTTTTCTTTGGTTTGCATGACTCTGGTGCGCGCTTGGGATCCAGTAAAGAAGTAAAACCACAATTCAATTGGTTGTAACTCGCTGCAACATGTTTTTCTGGCAATAGATATATTTTGCGGCACTGGGCATTCTGGTGTACTTACAAGTATTTGCCAGAAATGATGTTCACTTTTGTAGAAAACTTTAGTGGATTCTTTTCAATGACATCTTCCCCCCACAAGCTTCATACAAATTTTGTTTATCTTTTGTTAGAGAGTATTGTTGTAGAAACTAGCACTTTGTTTAAAATATATGTTAACTCTTTTCAGGCGAATGGTGTGAGTAGTCAGAGTCTGATTATAAAGAAGGATGAAAAAACAGTGGAACAAGAAGACATTAGGGTGAGGGACTTCTCGTTGGAAGCTCTGTATATATTCTGTATATCAAGGCTGTAGCTAAATGTAGTACAGTGGGAACCCCGCCTTACGACCACCTTGTTATTACGGCCACTTTATTCTGGCCGCTGAAAAAAAAAGCACAGTCAGTCATTTCCTACTTAAAGAACCCCTTTAATACGACCACCCCGTTCAATTCAAACCAGTGTTCCATGGCCCCAAAGGTTGGTCGTCTTATTGGGGTTCCACTGTAACTAGGCAAATCAAAAAAAAACTCAAACTCGTTGCCAAACTTTTGTTGGATACATTAGGCAACTGTTGCTCAAGCCATGGTTTTGTATTGTGGCGAGAAGTCGTTGCGCCAACCATACCCATTAGTAGGTGAACCTTGTCTTAGTACCTAGGAAACAGTAGGTGGCAGCTTCCTCAAGGGGCTAGTTGAAGATTTGGATGTGGGTGTTACTGTACAATAGTAGTTACTGTAGCAGTGGTGCTATAGCTTCCTCATGCCTAAGATATTAGCGTCAAGTACGGTTGCTTGTGGAGGTGCTGTGGCCTCATGGTTGGTCTGGTGGCGCTCATCTCTAGATGTAGCGGCCCAGGTTCAAGCCTTGGCTGGGAATATTGTGTTGAGTTCTTGGGAAAAACAATTTGTGGTGCCTCTCAACCCATTCACAACACTCATAATGATATGCGAAGGTGAAATAGCTTTAGTTTCAGTTTATTTATTTGCCATAAGAAGTACAAGAGAGAGAAAAAAAAAGAGAAAAAAAAATCTAAGTATTTAGACTCGCTTGGCAAGGAAGCCCAAAAGAAGCCAGTGGGCTTATAGAGATTGGGCTCCCTCAGTTAAATAATTAGAACAAAATCATAATTTCATAAGGGAAAAATGGCAGAGCTACTGTAAATCTTAAAATAAATAAATACACCTAATAATAGGTTTTTCATGGCTGGATGAGCAGGATCGCGTGTGATTCTGTAATCGCTGATGATAAATTCTGGTTTGGCGCGAAAATAATTCATTCTAGCTCAGTTTTCAGTGGAGCCACGAGGAGGTGAACGGCCCACCCTCCCACCCAAAACTCGCGTGGGTTGTATCTTAAACACTTCTTAAGCCAAGCTGTCCCAGCTTGACTAACTCCGCTGATCAATCATTTTTTCCACACCTTATTACAACTGAGCATGAATATGAATGTTGGTGAATAGAATACTAGTCACTTTATAATACTGAAACTGGGATAAGCACCAGGCTGATGGGACACTTGGTCATAGGGTTGTAACAGACGTATTTTACATAGGCAAAATAAGTTTTGTTTCAGTAGAAATGTTTTGTTTGGTATCGTAAGGTGAAGTTCACATTTACTTGATTATTGATTTTTGTCAAGAGCAAAAACATGACTAGTGACAGTATTGCTTGTTATGATGTGAAGTATAAATGAAATAATTCATATTTGAAAGAATTCATATTAACTGTGATGATCATTCTTCACTTTCATTGCTTGTTATTTCATATAGATCAAATACTGCTTCACCCAGTCACAAGTTATCACCTCCAGTCAACACTAAGATAACTGGTATTCCTGGAATATCAAACATCAAGAAAAGCTTGTCTTTTAAGTACATCACTGCTGGGCAAAAAGGTAATCAGCCACTTTAGTTTGCAGCTCTCTCCAGTCACACCTCCTCTAAGTGGAGACCTGGAGAACACCATGATGAAGTGTTAGGGCTTTTGTGGTCAAATGAACAAATTGACATCAGTTTTTCATGCGTTTGTCCTGTTATTGATCATGAATTTTGTCATAATGTTGTCAAAGTAGCTGTGGATCCATGAGGCAATAGCTGAGTGGATCGGCATACTACTTTGACAATTTTATGACAAAATTCACTGTCTTTCACAGGACAGATAGAGCCTCTGATAAACCTACTGCAGTATGCAATCTTTCTCTTTTTCTTGGGGTATTAGAAAGGTATTTGTGGAGCAAGGAATATTTCATCTCTCTTTTTTATTTAGAAATGTGTATTTCATTGTTGATAATTTTTTTAGGCGAGAGTGGCAAGACACATGGCAATAAAGCATCAAAAAGCGGAAGAAACCTCAACACCCTAATAGCTATCCTTCAGGTAAAATTGCCCAAGTACCAGTAACTCATAAGTACCAGTAACTCATAAGTACCAGTAACTCATAAGTTGATATGCCAAAAGTTTACAGTTGATCAGTGGATAGATCAATCCTTAGATGATGATGTTCTGCCCACTCTATCACAACCCGGGGGCTACTTAAGGAAGTTTAGCATGGGGAGGCTCTGCCCCGATGTTCAACCCCTTACCCTTTCATATTTGTGGCAGAAAAGGTACCCCTTTTACAGCTGTATATACCTTTTATTGAAAAAAGGTACCCCTTTCACATACCTACTTTTGGTAGTCTTGTTCTCATTTTCATGTAGTACTTAATAAATAAGCTCATACAGCCATAAGGGACGTCTATTCGAAATATTATAATTAAAGGCCCTTTTAAATGCCTAAATGACCGATTTCCCTACCGTTTTATATGCCTCAACTTGTGAAATCCCTACCACTTTAATATACCTGAAGCCTGAAAAAGGTACCCCTTTCAGGTGGAGCCTCCTTGTATAGTCCATTATAGGGAGTACCCCCCACCCCCAGGATCACAAGGGAGTTTTCTATTTAGAATGAAACTCTGGCTTGGAATTGCTTTTCAGGAAGAATGTGTTTTATTAGAAATGTACACAAAACTCTGCCACTTTGGGTGAATATCAAAGTTTGTCATAGCTCTGAAAGCCAACAGACAATGAACTGGACAGGTGTAAGATATGCATGTCAGTAGGAGGAACATGAATTTCCATTCAAAACGTCCAACCACTAAAACCAGGAATACCTTTGAAATGTTTGTCGTGAAATTGGTCTGTTGTGGCATACCAATTAACCTTCAAATTAAAAGCACATCTTTTCTCCCTAAAGGTCTCATACATTATCTACAATCTTAGCTGTTAGAATTTTGGAAGTGTTCATTGTATACCAATCAACTTTTCCTTAAGTGATCACTTTGTTTAGTGTGATTTTCTATCTAATTGACTTCTTTTAATTGTTAGTAACTATAGTGTTTTGGTTTGCAGGACATTCTGTTGGAGTACCTTTGGAGCTGTGCCCAGCATCCAAGCACAACAAGGTGGGTGAAAAAAGATAGACAGTATGTGTACATTTTGACATTTTTACCACAGCTCATATGATGCAAAATGGCTGATTGTTGTAAGGAGGTTTCAAAGTATACCTGCCGGAAGGTGTTGAATACTGTTGGCAGTTATTAACCTTGCTATTTACTAAGCCATGTGTGTTACTCTTTGCAGTTTGTGCCTTTAATCGTGGAACATTGTTGTGATGTTGTAGAGAGAAAAGGACTTGAGACTGTTGGTGTCTTCAGGTGAGCTCTTCAAGCCAATACAAAACCGAAATGTCAGTTATAGATCAAATAACAAGACAGTTTTTCATGCTTCTGGTATAAGATGTCATTCGTTAGGTTGCTGCCCAGTATTTTCTGGGGCTGTCCCAATAAATGGTTCCTTCTGTGAGTACCGGAGCACAGGTTACGTAAGCTTACGTAAAACAAAAGAAACAAAAGACAGAAACAAAACAACTCCAAATAAAGACTAATCCCAAGTTACCAAAAATACAAAACTTTCCCATACCTGCAGAAAGACCCCAATAAATGGCCAGAAACCTTGTCACAGTGTGCACCTGGGTGGAGTCAATGTGCCTGAGTAAGTGTCTAGACATGCACCAAGACAAGAATTGTGAGAATACTTTATGGATACTTTCTCAAGGAAACTACCATCAGTCAATTTAATGTTTAGATCAAATTAACCATTTCCCTTCCTTTTCTATACATGTGTATTACCAATTTGTATACTAAGACTACTTTTAAGGTCAAACTGTGATCGTTGTTAACGTAAACTGTTCCTTTTTTTATTACCTACCTCTACATTGTGTTTTTGATTGTTAAATGTTTGTAGAGTTCCTGGTAATTCTGCTGCTGTAACTGCTTTGCAAGAGGAGCTGAACAACAAAGGAATTGAGAATGTTTGTCTTGAGGAAGAGGTAATTGGATGTTTATTCCACCCTTTGTAAAATTCATGGATTGAGCAGCCTTTTTACATTAGAAACAACAAATAATATTGACATAGGTGCAATGCCTTTGAAAACTACAGCTTGTGGGATAAAATCAATTTCTAATCTTATATCGGAGTTATAACACAAAGTTAATTAGATAAATGGTTTCTGATCAGATTTAGAATGGAGGATTTTCAGTTTTTATATTGCTTATGTATGGAAATGTACTTCGCATTATAGGGAACCTTAATTGAGTTAATCTTTCCAACTCAGAGTGAGTGCTTTTAACCATTGCTTTCTCTCTATACAGAAGTGGAATGATGTTAACAACATCACCAGCCTTTTGAAACTGTTCCTACGAAAATTACCAGAAGGTCTTGTTACTGCAGGTAATCTTAAAAGCTGTTTTCATCTCATCTGCTGATTCTTTTACTAGTTGTAATTACTTTCATTACTTTACGAATTGGTTTGTCTCTTCTTTCAATGTCGCAGTGAAACCTGTGTTCAACCTACTTTCAAGACTTTTCAACAGCCCTCGGTTGTCTTAGAGTTGTTGTTGTGACTGAAAAATGAGATTTCACTAGATAACTGCATAATTTGGAAGGTTTATACAGAACACACAAAAAAATCCATATGATTCATCCAATCATTATTTCCTCCCAGCCATCCCCTTTCTTAAACTTAATAAAAAAAATGCGTTGTAGGTACGGTTGGTCATATTCTTTTCAAAATACAAAGAAAGAGTGCAGTCCCCTGCTCCCGACGCTAAAACTGCCCATGGCACTGCCCCATACTAAATCTGCCATGGCGTTAACGCTTCATGAGGGTTTCTTTTCAGCCGGTGTGTTTTCCGATATTTACTTCACAGATTTGTACGATGCATTTATTGAATCAAATAAGAAAGAGGACCCAGCAGAGAGAATGTGGTCAATAAGATCTGTGGTAAGTGTGGTTGTGTACATGCAAGTGTCCGTGTGTAGTAACCACGGAAAATCCATATTGTATGGGGACAATAAGGGAAAGGATTTGTCTTCTTGCTTTTATTCTGATCCAAAGTCTTATTCCAGTGATTTCCTAGGTGGTTCAAGGATAGTCATGCAAAGGCATTGTGGTCTTTGAATGCAAGATAATCCATGCCACATTTTGTTACACTTTAGAATAGGCCAGCTTCCATGTGCAATTTTTATGTAAGGTAAAAAAAAGTTCAAGCCTGTGCCAGTCCAAGTGGTTCACTCTGCAAGAGCCTATCCCAGTTTCTGAAGCAGTAACAAAGTATTACTTTTCCCCTTGGATAAGATGCTAGTTCATGCAGTGCAACCTCCAGCGTTAAATTCGTTGGTGCCCTTTTATAAACATGGTGGAGGAAAGTCTTATGTCTTGCCCTAGAAGAACACAACGCAACAACACAACGTACAGAGTCAAGCGCGTTAAGCATTAGGTCACCTTATCTCACACGAGACAATTTCTTCTTTTGCCTTTCCATGAATAGTGATTGTAAACGGTGCGCAAAAAGTGCTCCGTAGTAATGTTCTTCAAAATCTTGGCTTTAAAACTCTTATTTGTTAATAGTAAGCATCGAATCAAGAGAAAATAATGTTGCTTGAGCCAACGTCATACTCAAAATCTAAACATCACCGTTTTAAGTTCGGCGATGTTCGTATTATGCAAGGAGCAATGAAATTATACACTAAATCCCATTTTTTTTGTTATTTTCTGTAGGTGCAAGAATTACCAGATCATAACTTTGAAACACTCAAGCTTCTTGTGCATCATTTGAAACTGGTGTCTGACAACTGTGACAAAAACAAGGTATTGTTAACAAGTCTCCACTTCTGTAATTAACATGTCCAGTGCCTATTCTTTTAGCTCATATAAGGTAATCATATGTCAGACCATTGTTAACATGGAGTTCACATAAGGAATGTTTGCCACTGTCCTAAAGCCGCCGGGTTTGTGGATCATCTCCAAAGTCCGCGCTAAGCGGGCATCTATCTGTTTAGTTCAACATTGCAGGTGATTATATGAAAGACGATATATTTGAACTGTGGAAAAATGTTCAAAGACATGGATGGTCACCGCAGATATGTTCAGAACTTGAGCAGCTGTGAACTGATTAAGCCTGAAAAAAAAAGAAAGATAAAGAAAAGAACAAAAAAATAGTGGAATGAGTGGGCAGGAGAGAATTTTTGTCAGAATTTAGGATGTCTTTCAGTTGCCTTGTGGGATTTAGTCATAGCAGAATTCTGCATTTCTAATTTTACCGTAACATTTCTCAAGTTGTTATTCAGCTTAATCTCTTGAACTAACCACACCCTGTGACTCACTGTTTAGATGGAAGTGCGTAATCTGGCGATCGTGTTTGGCCCGACCATTATCAGGACTGGGGACGATTCAATGATGGCCATGGTAAAGGACATGTCAGACCAATGTCGAATAGTCGAGACACTTATATCAGAGGTAAGATAACTCCAGCAGGCTTATATCTGCTTGTATGCCTTTGCACAGCTTTTATTAGGGCGTGAAACGGGTGCATGTTATAGCGCATTTTAAGACTGTCACATTTTGTTTCAGTGTGATTGGTTTTTTGAGGAGACCGAAGGCGACGAGTGTCCAGTGAAGGTATGGTAATATTGCTACTGGTGATCTCCTTTTTGCGATTGTCATCTGTTGAAGCGTATTTTGTATTTCATTCAAGAATCCTGTTTGTTTCAAAGAAAGCCCAGTTAATCAATGCAAATGGTTAATTGACTGAGCTCTTAAGCCATTATTTAGAGGTAGAATTCAGCTTCTGCCGCAGGACTCTACCATGGCGCCCAATTTTGAATAACAATGCGTTGGAAAACCTTAGCCTCATGCTTATGTTTTGAAACAAAGAATTTTGTTCAGCTGCGCGAGGCTAAGGTTTTCCAGCGCATTGTTATTCGGTGACCTTTTTGCAGTTGGCAAGTTCAGGTATGCTTACTATTATTTGATGATGATATGGCGATGTGACAGTGTACATTATATCTACAGGCCAAGAATATACAGCAAATAAAATTAATAGAAAAGCATCTTTCCCCCAGGGATCGATTACCAGTCGCTATCTTGGGAAATTAGCCCAGACACTCGACTTGACCTAAGAGAGCGGGAGTGGGTGGGGGGAGGAGGTAAAAAAAAAACAGGTACCCAAAGGGTACATGTGTCAGATACCTCATTTGTGTTAAAGGATACGAACCGATGACAATAGTGTGGGATACCACAGGAACCCCATTCAAAAATAAAAGCAATTATGCGCAAGTTACCAACACGACTTTTTTCTGTACTGTTTTGTTTGTAGACAATACCACCAAGCCAAGAGTTACCTCACGAACATATTTTATCTCAGAATGTGCTGAGTTCCCTTGGACAGGTTGCTGTTAACTTTGGTGAGTGATTATCATTAGGGAGGTTAAGCATGAGGCTTACGGCAAACAGCGAAGATCGCTTCTAATTTTGTGTTCTTTTCTTCCAATCCTTGAGTGAATCACGCAAAGACAGAAAAAACCTTTCTTTCAATTCACCACAAATACGAATATTTTTACTCTAATGAGAAAACAGCTCAAGACTGACATTTTGCGTTGGCCGTTTGTCGTAAACGTTACCGCGTGTAACACTGTTTTTGGTCTCAAAGGAAAGAAGCCGTGAGTTTAATAGTAATTTACTGAATGCTTGTTATTACATTACTCTCTTATTTGACTTTTTTACCAAGAATGCGTGACAAGGCAAAAAAGGACTTATTACTTGACGACCTGAGTGAGGGAGAAATGTGAGAAGAGCTAAAAGGATACATGCATCATTTTAATTTATTTTATTTTTTGTATTAGGGGAAGATGGTTCATACAAGCCTAAGGTAAGAACTGTAGATACAGAAAAGTTGTACCGTTTTTCCTCTATTGAGGACGGTAAGTTCTCTTAGGCTTCGGGTGGGTCCCTTTTTGCTTTCTTTCGTTGAGACTTGAGAGAGGGAGGCCAAAAAACGAACCAACAAAACAGAAAACGAACAAGGAGAAGGAAAATATAGCCGCATGAAAACTTGGAGCGAAGCGTGTGCAAAAACTCCCCCGCATTGTTCTCGTGGCTTTATTACATCAGTAACGCAATACTTTCACTGTGCTCTTTCTTGTTGCTTTGTGAAATATTTGAATCAGAAAATTAGACACAACAGCGTCTTGTTAGAAGCAACTCACGGTACACTTGTCGTCATTGCTTACAATGCAGTCACCGAACTTGCAGAAAGGGTACTCACACCATTACATGCAACACTTTCAGGCTACGGCCGCGCGCTTTGGGAAAGCTGTTCAGGTAATGGGTCAATAGCTGTTTTTGCTGTTGGAAGTGATTGGACACGAAAACAAGGCGCAACGATCAATTCTGCCTTGTGTCCACGCTCGTTCTAATTTCTTTTCAGTTAAACAAAAGAAGTAACTAAGTTGACCGCAGACTTAAATTAACATTAGCTGTTACTTATTCCTTAGAGGTATAATTTTATGTTTGATTTCGTTCTTTTTCTAGTCTAGTGGAATTTCTCTTCACATCCCTAAGTTCCGAAGCGGAAAGACTTCAAAGTCTGACTCGGGCCAGGGAAGCTCTTCCGATGGACCGCTGTCCGATTCTCAGGGATCCGAGGGCTCACCACCAACTGAGAGAGCTCCTGCGGTAAAGATTCTTACAGGTGAGGGGTCAAGGTCCAATTCACCAACCATGGAAAGATCGAAACTCGGTGGCAAGAAGGGTGTAGATAGTACTTTCACTTCCATACAAATGATGCTAGATCCCTCAGATGCAGAGTTCAGGTCTAAAGGAGCAGGATCCTTAAAGGCATATTCCTACTCACACCCTCCCCCTCCGTCGTATCGACGCGGTAATCTTCAGAAGAGGGCCACTAGTCCCAGTACACCTGAGCAGGCTTTCTATCCTTTGGAAGTGAATTTCTCATCAGCACAGGAGTCGGACAGGAAGTCTCCAGATGAACCATTGCCCAGTGCCTCGCCCAGTGAGCAAGACAGTGCATCGAAGCCCAGCTTCGCTTCTTTCAGTGAAGAGACTCGTCGGAGGTTATTAAAACTAAACCTACAGAAGAAAGCGGCCGAGAAGAGGCGACAGAGTGAAGGAGAAAGGGAAGTAACTTCGCCGCCGAGTGAAAGGAGCGACGAAACACCACGTGATGCGCCTCGTGAACGAAATATCTCAGATCAGGGAGTGTTTGAGAGCATGGATCAGCTCAGTAGCAGCAGTACAAGCCGCAGCAGTAGCGCCCATAGCAGCAAGAATCCGTCACTGGATTCGCTACACGTTTCACCTCAGCCTCAGTTAGATAAAGTTCCTAGTTTACCTGTGACGTCTAACAGCGAAACGCCGCGAGTAAACGGCGGTGTTAAAACAGTGTCGTTACCTAATGACGCGCATCGGGAAGCAGTGCCCAGGTCTAATGAGACAGTGGTGGCTGTTGTCAAAGGAAGGGGTGTGGTGTCTGGTACACTGAGACAGTTTGAACCCGCTCGAAGACCGGCTAGTGTGGATATCCCAAGCAAACGAGAAAATGCTGAAGAGCTCCGATTGGCTAGGAGATCTTTGGGCTCTGAAGAGAGCAGCGATACATCGAGCGACGAGGGCGATGAGTGCGCTATCAGCATGTCTAAGACTTTTGATGAGAAGCTTCGGATTTTACTGGATCTTGGTAGCACGTTCGGAAACAAGCAGGGGGGAGGTGACGCGCATAGCGATGATGATAAGTCGTCTGTGAGAAGTGAACCGCAGAGGAGGCCGATCACAAACAGTGACGAAATGGCACAACGCCGAGCATCGGATGAACCCGGCAGGGTGTACAAGATTGTCGGTGTGAACCCGTCAATTGATAATCACGAGATTGTGTCTACACCGTATAACACCAGAACACATGTTCCCAGGGATGCGCCCAGACACGAAACTCCTGAAACGGAATTGAGATCGAACAGCTTGAAAGAAATTAACACTGGTAAATACTTTGCAGCCCCTTCTACAGAGGAGCGTGCTAGTTCTCAGCCGGCCTCTCCAGCGAGAACAGCTGTCCGTGGAGGAACACCCTCTTCTTCTGACAAAAAGGTGGGTGATTTGAAGCAAAGATTTGAGAGCAGTCCGAGTAAAGTCAAAGTTAGTGGTCTGACACCTAAGAGTAACCAGGTCAGAGGAGGAGACCATGCACCGCCAGTTGCGCGAAAGAAAATTGGATCGGTCCGGACAACGACTCCTGTTTCGCTCAAGGAGTTTAATGTTAAACCAGTGAAGACATCTGCTGCTCAGCCTGTTCAATTGGGAGGGGTAGCGAGAGGGGTGCAGCGAGGAACTGCGCAGAGGCCGCCCGAAAGTAGAGCGGTGAGCTCGAGGAACATCCGCCTAGAGTCTAGCCCAGTGAAACACTCATCTACCTCACCAGTACGGTACAGCACAGAGAGAACTGATAGCGGCGTCCATAGGACAACACCGCGGGCAAGACCAAACGCGAATGTAGCGACAAATGAAAGATCCAAGGGGCCGGCAGTTATAGGGAAATCACACATGCCTCCACGAGTCTCTTCACTGAAAGAAGCGAAGCTGGGCTTCGATGCACTGTCTTGCTCACTGGGCGAGGCACTGGGCAATGGTTCATCTGGAGACTTCCTGTCCGACTCCTGTGCTGATGAGAAATTCACTTCCAAAGGATAGAAAGCCTGCTCAGGTGTACTGGGACTAGTGGCCCTCTTCTGAAGATTACCGCGTCGATACGACGGAGGGGGAGGGTGTGAGTAGGAATATGCCTTTAAGGATCCTGCTCCTTTAGACCTGAACTCTGCATCTGAGGGATCTAGCATCATTTGTATGGAAGTGAAAGTACTATCTACACCCTTCTTGCCACCGAGTTTCGATCTTTCCATGGTTGGTGAATTGGACCTTGACCCCTCACCTGTAAGAATCTTTACCGCAGGAGCTCTCTCAGTTGGTGGTGAGCCCTCGGATCCCTGAGAATCGGACAGCGGTCCATCGGAAGAGCTTCCCTGGCCCGAGTCAGACTTTGAAGTCTTTCCGCTTCGGAACTTAGGGATGTGAAGAGAAATTCCACTAGACTAGAAAAAGAACGAAATCAAACATAAAATTATACCTCTAAGGAATAAGTAACAGCTAATGTTAATTTAAGTCTGCGGTCAACTTAGTTACTTCTTTTGTTTAACTGAAAAGAAATTAGAACGAGCGTGGACACAAGGCAGAATTGATCGTTGCGCCTTGTTTTCGTGTCCAATCACTTCCAACAGCAAAAACAGCTATTGACCCATTACCTGAACAGCTTTCCCAAAGCGCGCGGCCGTAGCCTGAAAGTGTTGCATGTAATGGTGTGAGTACCCTTTCTGCAAGTTCGGTGACTGCATTGTAAGCAATGACGACAAGTGTACCGTGAGTTGCTTCTAACAAGACGCTGTTGTGTCTAATTTTCTGATTCAAATATTTCACAAAGCAACAAGAAAGAGCACAGTGAAAGTATTGCGTTACTGATGTAATAAAGCCACGAGAACAATGCGGGGGAGTTTTTTGCACACGCTTCGCTCCAAGTTTTCATGCGGCTATATTTTCCTTCTCCTTGTTCGTTTTCTGTTTTGTTGGTTCGTTTTTTGGCCTCCCTCTCTCAAGTCTCAACGAAAGAAAGCAAAAAGGGACCCACCCGAAGCCTAAGAGAACTTACCGTCCTCAATAGAGGAAAAACGGTACAACTTTTCTGTATCTACAGTTCTTACCTTAGGCTTGTATGAACCATCTTCCCCTAATACAAAAAATAAAATAAATTAAAATGATGCATGTATCCTTTTAGCTCTTCTCACATTTCTCCCTCACTCAGGTCGTCAAGTAATAAGTCCTTTTTTGCCTTGTCACGCATTCTTGGTAAAAAAGTCAAATAAGAGAGTAATGTAATAACAAGCATTCAGTAAATTACTATTAAACTCACGGCTTCTTTCCTTTGAGACCAAAAACAGTGTTACACGCGGTAACGTTTACGACAAACGGCCAACGCAAAATGTCAGTCTTGAGCTGTTTTCTCATTAGAGTAAAAATATTCGTATTTGTGGTGAATTGAAAGAAAGGTTTTTTTCTGTCTTTGCGTGATTCACTCAAGGATTGGAAGAAAAGAACACAAAATTAGAAGCGATCTTCGCTGTTTGCCGTAAGCCTCATGCTTAACCTCCCTAATGATAATCACTCACCAAAGTTAACAGCAACCTGTCCAAGGGAACTCAGCACATTCTGAGATAAAATATGTTCGTGAGGTAACTCTTGGCTTGGTGGTATTGTCTACAAACAAAACAGTACAGAAAAAAGTCGTGTTGGTAACTTGCGCATAATTGCTTTTATTTTTGAATGGGGTTCCTGTGGTATCCCACACTATTGTCATCGGTTCGTATCCTTTAACACAAATGAGGTATCTGACACATGTACCCTTTGGGTACCTGTTTTTTTTTTACCTCCTCCCCCCACCCACTCCCGCTCTCTTAGGTCAAGTCGAGTGTCTGGGCTAATTTCCCAAGATAGCGACTGGTAATCGATCCCTGGGGGAAAGATGCTTTTCTATTAATTTTATTTGCTGTATATTCTTGGCCTGTAGATATAATGTACACTGTCACATCGCCATATCATCATCAAATAATAGTAAGCATACCTGAACTTGCCAACTGCAAAAAGGTCACCGAATAACAATGCGCTGGAAAACCTTAGCCTCGCGCAGCTGAACAAAATTCTTTGTTTCAAAACATAAGCATGAGGCTAAGGTTTTCCAACGCATTGTTATTCAAAATTGGGCGCCATGGTAGAGTCCTGCGGCAGAAGCTGAATTCTACCTCTAAATAATGGCTTAAGAGCTCAGTCAATTAACCATTTGCATTGATTAACTGGGCTTTCTTTGAAACAAACAGGATTCTTGAATGAAATACAAAATACGCTTCAACAGATGACAATCGCAAAAAGGAGATCACCAGTAGCAATATTACCATACCTTCACTGGACACTCGTCGCCTTCGGTCTCCTCAAAAAACCAATCACACTGAAACAAAATGTGACAGTCTTAAAATGCGCTATAACATGCACCCGTTTCACGCCCTAATAAAAGCTGTGCAAAGGCATACAAGCAGATATAAGCCTGCTGGAGTTATCTTACCTCTGATATAAGTGTCTCGACTATTCGACATTGGTCTGACATGTCCTTTACCATGGCCATCATTGAATCGTCCCCAGTCCTGATAATGGTCGGGCCAAACACGATCGCCAGATTACGCACTTCCATCTAAACAGTGAGTCACAGGGTGTGGTTAGTTCAAGAGATTAAGCTGAATAACAACTTGAGAAATGTTACGGTAAAATTAGAAATGCAGAATTCTGCTATGACTAAATCCCACAAGGCAACTGAAAGACATCCTAAATTCTGACAAAAATTCTCTCCTGCCCACTCATTCCACTATTTTTTTGTTCTTTTCTTTATCTTTCTTTTTTTTTCAGGCTTAATCAGTTCACAGCTGCTCAAGTTCTGAACATATCTGCGGTGACCATCCATGTCTTTGAACATTTTTCCACAGTTCAAATATATCGTCTTTCATATAATCACCTGCAATGTTGAACTAAACAGATAGATGCCCGCTTAGCGCGGACTTTGGAGATGATCCACAAACCCGGCGGCTTTAGGACAGTGGCAAACATTCCTTATGTGAACTCCATGTTAACAATGGTCTGACATATGATTACCTTATATGAGCTAAAAGAATAGGCACTGGACATGTTAATTACAGAAGTGGAGACTTGTTAACAATACCTTGTTTTTGTCACAGTTGTCAGACACCAGTTTCAAATGATGCACAAGAAGCTTGAGTGTTTCAAAGTTATGATCTGGTAATTCTTGCACCTACAGAAAATAACAAAAAAAATGGGATTTAGTGTATAATTTCATTGCTCCTTGCATAATACGAACATCGCCGAACTTAAAACGGTGATGTTTAGATTTTGAGTATGACGTTGGCTCAAGCAACATTATTTTCTCTTGATTCGATGCTTACTATTAACAAATAAGAGTTTTAAAGCCAAGATTTTGAAGAACATTACTACGGAGCACTTTTTGCGCACCGTTTACAATCACTATTCATGGAAAGGCAAAAGAAGAAATTGTCTCGTGTGAGATAAGGTGACCTAATGCTTAACGCGCTTGACTCTGTACGTTGTGTTGTTGCGTTGTGTTCTTCTAGGGCAAGACATAAGACTTTCCTCCACCATGTTTATAAAAGGGCACCAACGAATTTAACGCTGGAGGTTGCACTGCATGAACTAGCATCTTATCCAAGGGGAAAAGTAATACTTTGTTACTGCTTCAGAAACTGGGATAGGCTCTTGCAGAGTGAACCACTTGGACTGGCACAGGCTTGAACTTTTTTTTACCTTACATAAAAATTGCACATGGAAGCTGGCCTATTCTAAAGTGTAACAAAATGTGGCATGGATTATCTTGCATTCAAAGACCACAATGCCTTTGCATGACTATCCTTGAACCACCTAGGAAATCACTGGAATAAGACTTTGGATCAGAATAAAAGCAAGAAGACAAATCCTTTCCCTTATTGTCCCCATACAATATGGATTTTCCGTGGTTACTACACACGGACACTTGCATGTACACAACCACACTTACCACAGATCTTATTGACCACATTCTCTCTGCTGGGTCCTCTTTCTTATTTGATTCAATAAATGCATCGTACAAATCTGTGAAGTAAATATCGGAAAACACACCGGCTGAAAAGAAACCCTCATGAAGCGTTAACGCCATGGCAGATTTAGTATGGGGCAGTGCCATGGGCAGTTTTAGCGTCGGGAGCAGGGGACTGCACTCTTTCTTTGTATTTTGAAAAGAATATGACCAACCGTACCTACAACGCATTTTTTTTATTAAGTTTAAGAAAGGGGATGGCTGGGAGGAAATAATGATTGGATGAATCATATGGATTTTTTTGTGTGTTCTGTATAAACCTTCCAAATTATGCAGTTATCTAGTGAAATCTCATTTTTCAGTCACAACAACAACTCTAAGACAACCGAGGGCTGTTGAAAAGTCTTGAAAGTAGGTTGAACACAGGTTTCACTGCGACATTGAAAGAAGAGACAAACCAATTCGTAAAGTAATGAAAGTAATTACAACTAGTAAAAGAATCAGCAGATGAGATGAAAACAGCTTTTAAGATTACCTGCAGTAACAAGACCTTCTGGTAATTTTCGTAGGAACAGTTTCAAAAGGCTGGTGATGTTGTTAACATCATTCCACTTCTGTATAGAGAGAAAGCAATGGTTAAAAGCACTCACTCTGAGTTGGAAAGATTAACTCAATTAAGGTTCCCTATAATGCGAAGTACATTTCCATACATAAGCAATATAAAAACTGAAAATCCTCCATTCTAAATCTGATCAGAAACCATTTATCTAATTAACTTTGTGTTATAACTCCGATATAAGATTAGAAATTGATTTTATCCCACAAGCTGTAGTTTTCAAAGGCATTGCACCTATGTCAATATTATTTGTTGTTTCTAATGTAAAAAGGCTGCTCAATCCATGAATTTTACAAAGGGTGGAATAAACATCCAATTACCTCTTCCTCAAGACAAACATTCTCAATTCCTTTGTTGTTCAGCTCCTCTTGCAAAGCAGTTACAGCAGCAGAATTACCAGGAACTCTACAAACATTTAACAATCAAAAACACAATGTAGAGGTAGGTAATAAAAAAAGGAACAGTTTACGTTAACAACGATCACAGTTTGACCTTAAAAGTAGTCTTAGTATACAAATTGGTAATACACATGTATAGAAAAGGAAGGGAAATGGTTAATTTGATCTAAACATTAAATTGACTGATGGTAGTTTCCTTGAGAAAGTATCCATAAAGTATTCTCACAATTCTTGTCTTGGTGCATGTCTAGACACTTACTCAGGCACATTGACTCCACCCAGGTGCACACTGTGACAAGGTTTCTGGCCATTTATTGGGGTCTTTCTGCAGGTATGGGAAAGTTTTGTATTTTTGGTAACTTGGGATTAGTCTTTATTTGGAGTTGTTTTGTTTCTGTCTTTTGTTTCTTTTGTTTTACGTAAGCTTACGTAACCTGTGCTCCGGTACTCACAGAAGGAACCATTTATTGGGACAGCCCCAGAAAATACTGGGCAGCAACCTAACGAATGACATCTTATACCAGAAGCATGAAAAACTGTCTTGTTATTTGATCTATAACTGACATTTCGGTTTTGTATTGGCTTGAAGAGCTCACCTGAAGACACCAACAGTCTCAAGTCCTTTTCTCTCTACAACATCACAACAATGTTCCACGATTAAAGGCACAAACTGCAAAGAGTAACACACATGGCTTAGTAAATAGCAAGGTTAATAACTGCCAACAGTATTCAACACCTTCCGGCAGGTATACTTTGAAACCTCCTTACAACAATCAGCCATTTTGCATCATATGAGCTGTGGTAAAAATGTCAAAATGTACACATACTGTCTATCTTTTTTCACCCACCTTGTTGTGCTTGGATGCTGGGCACAGCTCCAAAGGTACTCCAACAGAATGTCCTGCAAACCAAAACACTATAGTTACTAACAATTAAAAGAAGTCAATTAGATAGAAAATCACACTAAACAAAGTGATCACTTAAGGAAAAGTTGATTGGTATACAATGAACACTTCCAAAATTCTAACAGCTAAGATTGTAGATAATGTATGAGACCTTTAGGGAGAAAAGATGTGCTTTTAATTTGAAGGTTAATTGGTATGCCACAACAGACCAATTTCACGACAAACATTTCAAAGGTATTCCTGGTTTTAGTGGTTGGACGTTTTGAATGGAAATTCATGTTCCTCCTACTGACATGCATATCTTACACCTGTCCAGTTCATTGTCTGTTGGCTTTCAGAGCTATGACAAACTTTGATATTCACCCAAAGTGGCAGAGTTTTGTGTACATTTCTAATAAAACACATTCTTCCTGAAAAGCAATTCCAAGCCAGAGTTTCATTCTAAATAGAAAACTCCCTTGTGATCCTGGGGGTGGGGGGTACTCCCTATAATGGACTATACAAGGAGGCTCCACCTGAAAGGGGTACCTTTTTCAGGCTTCAGGTATATTAAAGTGGTAGGGATTTCACAAGTTGAGGCATATAAAACGGTAGGGAAATCGGTCATTTAGGCATTTAAAAGGGCCTTTAATTATAATATTTCGAATAGACGTCCCTTATGGCTGTATGAGCTTATTTATTAAGTACTACATGAAAATGAGAACAAGACTACCAAAAGTAGGTATGTGAAAGGGGTACCTTTTTTCAATAAAAGGTATATACAGCTGTAAAAGGGGTACCTTTTCTGCCACAAATATGAAAGGGTAAGGGGTTGAACATCGGGGCAGAGCCTCCCCATGCTAAACTTCCTTAAGTAGCCCCCGGGTTGTGATAGAGTGGGCAGAACATCATCATCTAAGGATTGATCTATCCACTGATCAACTGTAAACTTTTGGCATATCAACTTATGAGTTACTGGTACTTATGAGTTACTGGTACTTATGAGTTACTGGTACTTGGGCAATTTTACCTGAAGGATAGCTATTAGGGTGTTGAGGTTTCTTCCGCTTTTTGATGCT
>JAHPZR010039215.1:0-23706 GCA_019787425.1 Platygyra sinensis | reverse complement strand
CTTCGCTCCAAGTTTTCATGCGGCTATATTTTCCTTCTCCTTGTTCGTTTTCTGTTTGTTGGTTCGTTTTTTGGGCCTCCCTCTCTCAAGTCTCAACGAAAGAAAGCAAAAAGGGACGCCACCCGAAGCCTACGAGAACTTACCGTCCTCAATAGAGGAAAACCGGTACAACTTTTCTGTATCTACAGTTCTTACCTTAGGCTTGTATGAACCATCTTCCCCTAATACAAAAAATAAAATAAATTAAAATGATGCATGTATCCTTTTAGCTCTTCTCACATTTCTCCCTCACTCAGGTCGTCAAGTAATAAGTCCCTTTTTTGCCTTGGTCACGCATTCTTGGTAAAAAAGTCAAATAAGGAGTAATGTAATAACAAGCATTCAGTAAATTACTATTAAACTCACGGCTTCTTTCCTTTGAGACCAAAAACAGTGTTACACGCGGTAACGTTTACGACAACGGCCAACGCAAAATGTCAGTCCTTGAGCTGTTTTCCTCATTAGAGTAAAAATATTCGTATTTGTGGTGAATTGAAAGAAAGGTTTTTTCTGTCTTTGCGTGATTCACTCAAGGATTGGAAGAAAAGAACACAAAATTAGAAGCGATCTTCGCTGTTTGCCGTAAGCCTCATGCTTAACCTCCCTAATGATAATCACTCACCAAAAGTGTAACAGCAACCTGTCCAAGGGAACTCAGCACATTCTGAGATAAAATATGTTCGTGAGGTAACTCTTGGCTTGGTGGTATTGTCTACAAACAAAACAGTACAGAAAAAAGTCGTGTTGGTAACTTGCGCATAATTGCTTTTATTTTTGAATGGGGTTCCTGTGGTATCCCACACTATTGTCATCGGTTCGTATCCTTTAACACAATGAGGTATCTGACACATGTACCCTTTGGGTACCTGTTTTTTTTTTTACCTCCTCCCCCCACCCACTCCCGCTCTCTTAGGTCAAGTCGAGTGTCTGGGCTAATTTCCCAAGATAGCGACTGGTAATCGATCCCTGGGGGAAAGATGCTTTTCTATTAATTTTATTTGCTGTATATTCTTGGCCTGTAGATATAATGTACACTGTCACATCGCCATATCATCATCAAATAATAGTAAGCATACCTGAACTTGCCAACTGCAAAAAGGTCACCGAATAACAATGCGCTGGAAAACCTTAGCCTCGCGCAGCTGAACAAAATTCTTTGTTTCAAAACATAAGCATGAGGCTAAGGTTTTCCAACGCATTGTTATTCAAAATTGGGCGCCATGGTAGAGTCCTGCGGCAGAAGCTGAATTCTACCTCTAAATAATGGCTTAAGAGCTCAGTCAATTAACCATTTGCATTGATTAACTGGGCTTTCTTTGAAACAAACAGGATTCTTGAATGAAATACAAATACGCTTCAACAGATGACAATCGCAAAAAGGAGATCACCAGTAGCAATATTACCATACCTTCACTGGACACTCGTCGCCTCGGTCTCCTCAAAAAACCAATCACACTGAAACAAAATGTGACAGTCTTAAAATGCGCTATAACATGCACCCGTTTCACGCCCTAATAAAAGCTGTGCAAAGGCATACAAGCAGATATAAGCCTGCTGGAGTTATCTTACCTCTGATATAAGTGTCTCGACTATTCGACATTGGTCTGACATGTCCTTTACCATGGCCATCATTGAATCGTCCCCAGTCCTGATAATGGTCGGGCCAAACACGATCGCCAGATTACGCACTTCCATCTAAACAGTGAGTCACAGGGTGTGGTTAGTTCAAGAGATTAAGCTGAATAACAACTTGAGAAATGTTACGGTAAAATTAGAAATGCAGAATTCTGCTATGACTAAATCCCACAAGGCAACTGAAAGACATCCTAAATTCTGACAAAAATTCTCTCCTGCCCACTCATTCCACTATTTTTTTGTTCTTTTCTTTATCTTTCTTTTTTTTTCAGGCTTAATCAGTTCACAGCTGCTCAAGTTCTGAACATATCTGCGGTGACCATCCATGTCTTTGAACATTTTTCCACAGTTCAAATATATCGTCTTTCATATAATCACCTGCAATGTTGAACTAAACAGATAGATGCCCGCTTAGCGCGGACTTTGGAGATGATCCACAAACCCGGCGGCTTTAGGACAGTGGCAAACATTCCTTATGTGAACTCCATGTTAACAATGGTCTGACATATGATTACCTTATATGAGCTAAAAGAATAGGCACTGGACATGTTAATTACAGAAGTGGAGACTTGTTAACAATACCTTGTTTTTGTCACAGTTGTCAGACACCAGTTTCAAATGATGCACAAGAAGCTTGAGTGTTTCAAAGTTATGATCTGGTAATTCTTGCACCTACAGAAAATAACAAAAAAAATGGGATTTAGTGTATAATTTCATTGCTCCTTGCATAATACGAACATCGCCGAACTTAAAACGGTGATGTTTAGATTTTGAGTATGACGTTGGCTCAAGCAACATTATTTTCTCTTGATTCGATGCTTACTATTAACAATAAGAGTTTTAAAGCCAAGATTTTGAAGAACATTACTACGGAGCACTTTTTGCGCACCGTTTACAATCACTATTCATGGAAAGGCAAAAGAAGAAATTGTCTCGTGTGAGATAAGGTGACCTAATGCTTAACGCGCTTGACTCTGTACGTTGTGTTGTTGCGTTGTGTTCTTCTAGGGCAAGACATAAGACTTTCCTCCACCATGTTTATAAAAGGGCACCAACGAATTTAACGCTGGAGGTTGCACTGCATGAACTAGCATCTTATCCAAGGGGAAAAGTAATACTTTGTTACTGCTTCAGAAACTGGGATAGGCTCTTGCAGAGTGAACCACTTGGACTGGCACAGGCTTGAACTTTTTTTTACCTTACATAAAAATTGCACATGGAAGCTGGCCTATTCTAAAGTGTAACAAAATGTGGCATGGATTATCTTGCATTCAAAGACCACAATGCCTTTGCATGACTATCCTTGAACCACCTAGGAAATCACTGGAATAAGACTTTGGATCAGAATAAAAGCAAGAAGACAAATCCTTTCCCTTATTGTCCCCATACAATATGGATTTTCCGTGGTTACTACACACGGACACTTGCATGTACACAACCACACTTACCACAGATCTTATTGACCACATTCTCTCTGCTGGGTCCTCTTTCTTATTTGATTCAATAAATGCATCGTACAAATCTGTGAAGTAAATATCGGAAAACACACCGGCTGAAAAGAAACCCTCATGAAGCGTTAACGCCATGGCAGATTTAGTATGGGGCAGTGCCATGGGCAGTTTTAGCGTCGGGAGCAGGGGACTGCACTCTTTCTTTGTATTTTGAAAAGAATATGACCAACCGTACCTACAACGCATTTTTTTTATTAAGTTTAAGAAAGGGGATGGCTGGGAGGAAATAATGATTGGATGAATCATATGGATTTTTTGTGTGTTCTGTATAAACCTTCCAAATTATGCAGTTATCTAGTGAAATCTCATTTTTCAGTCACAACAACAACTCTAAGACAACCGAGGGCTGTTGAAAAGTCTTGAAAGTAGGTTGAACACAGGTTTCACTGCGACATTGAAAGAAGAGACAAACCAATTCGTAAAGTAATGAAAGTAATTACAACTAGTAAAAGAATCAGCAGATGAGATGAAAACAGCTTTTAAGATTACCTGCAGTAACAAGACCTTCTGGTAATTTTCGTAGGAACAGTTTCAAAAGGCTGGTGATGTTGTTAACATCATTCCACTTCTGTATAGAGAGAAAGCAATGGTTAAAAGCACTCACTCTGAGTTGGAAAGATTAACTCAATTAAGGTTCCCTATAATGCGAAGTACATTTCCATACATAAGCAATATAAAAACTGAAAATCCTCCATTCTAAATCTGATCAGAAACCATTTATCTAATTAACTTTGTGTTATAACTCCGATATAAGATTAGAAATTGATTTTATCCCACAAGCTGTAGTTTTCAAAGGCATTGCACCTATGTCAATATTATTTGTTGTTTCTAATGTAAAAAGGCTGCTCAATCCATGAATTTTACAAAGGGTGGAATAAACATCCAATTACCTCTTCCTCAAGACAAACATTCTCAATTCCTTTGTTTTTCAGCTCCTCTTGCAAAGCAGTTACAGCAGCAGAATTACCAGGAACTCTACAAACATTTAACAATCAAAAACACAATGTAGAGGTAGGTAATAAAAAAAGGAACAGTTTACGTTAACAACGATCACAGTTTGACCTTAAAAGTAGTCTTAGTATACAAATTGGTAATACACATGTATAGAAAAGGAAGGGAAATGGTTAATTTGATCTAAACATTAAATTGACTGATGGTAGTTTCCTTGAGAAAGTATCCATAAAGTATTCTCACAATTCTTGTCTTGGTGCATGTCTAGACACTTACTCAGGCACATTGACTCCACCCAGGTGCACACTGTGACAAGGTTTCTGGCCATTTATTGGGGTCTTTCTGCAGGTATGGGAAAGTTTTGTATTTTTGGTAACTTGGGATTAGTCTTTATTTGGAGTTGTTTTGTTTCTGTCTTTTGTTTCTTTTGTTTTACGTAAGCTTACGTAACCTGTGCTCCGGTACTCACAGAAGGAACCATTTATTGGGACAGCCCCAGAAAATACTGGGCAGCAACCTAACGAATGACATCTTATACCAGAAGCATGAAAAACTGTCTTGTTATTTGATCTATAACTGACATTTCGGTTTTGTATTGGCTTGAAGAGCTCACCTGAAGACACCAACAGTCTCAAGTCCTTTTCTCTCTACAACATCACAACAATGTTCCACGATTAAAGGCACAAACTGCAAAGAGTAACACACATGGCTTAGTAAATAGCAAGGTTAATAACTGCCAACAGTATTCAACACCTTCCGGCAGGTATACTTTGAAACCTCCTTACAACAATCAGCCATTTTGCATCATATGAGCTGTGGTAAAAATGTCAAAATGTACACATACTGTCTATCTTTTTTCACCCACCTTGTTGTGCTTGGATGCTGGGCACAGCTCCAAAGGTACTCCAACAGAATGTCCTGCAAACCAAAACACTATAGTTACTAACAATTAAAAGAAGTCAATTAGATAGAAAATCACACTAAACAAAGTGATCACTTAAGGAAAAGTTGATTGGTATACAATGAACACTTCCAAAATTCTAACAGCTAAGATTGTAGATAATGTATGAGACCTTTAGGGAGAAAAGATGTGCTTTTAATTTGAAGGTTAATTGGTATGCCACAACAGACCAATTTCACGACAAACATTTCAAAGGTATTCCTGGTTTTAGTGGTTGGACGTTTTGAATGGAAATTCATGTTCCTCCTACTGACATGCATATCTTACACCTGTCCAGTTCATTGTCTGTTGGCTTTCAGAGCTATGACAAACTTTGATATTCACCCAAAGTGGCAGAGTTTTGTGTACATTTCTAATAAAACACATTCTTCCTGAAAAGCAATTCCAAGCCAGAGTTTCATTCTAAATAGAAAACTCCCTTGTGATCCTGGGGGTGGGGGGTACTCCCTATAATGGACTATACAAGGAGGCTCCACCTGAAAGGGGTACCTTTTTCAGGCTTCAGGTATATTAAAGTGGTAGGGATTTCACAAGTTGAGGCATATAAAACGGTAGGGAAATCGGTCATTTAGGCATTTAAAAGGGCCTTTAATTATAATATTTCGAATAGACGTCCCTTATGGCTGTATGAGCTTATTTATTAAGTACTACATGAAAATGAGAACAAGACTACCAAAAGTAGGTATGTGAAAGGGGTACCTTTTTTCAATAAAAGGTATATACAGCTGTAAAAGGGGTACCTTTTCTGCCACAAATATGAAAGGGTAAGGGGTTGAACATCGGGGCAGAGCCTCCCCATGCTAAACTTCCTTAAGTAGCCCCCGGGTTGTGATAGAGTGGGCAGAACATCATCATCTAAGGATTGATCTATCCACTGATCAACTGTAAACTTTTGGCATATCAACTTATGAGTTACTGGTACTTATGAGTTACTGGTACTTATGAGTTACTGGTACTTGGGCAATTTTACCTGAAGGATAGCTATTAGGGTGTTGAGGTTTCTTCCGCTTTTTTGATGCTTTATTGCCATGTGTCTTGCCACTCTCGCCTAAAAAAATTATCAACAATGAAATACACATTTCTAAATAAAAAAGAGAGATGAAATATTCCTTGCTCCACAAATACCTTTCTAATACCCCAAGAAAAAGAGAAAGATTGCATACTGCAGTAGGTTTATCAGAGGCTCTATCTGTCCTGTGAAAGACAGTGAATTTTGTCATAAAATTGTCAAAGTAGTATGCCGATCCACTCAGCTATTGCCTCATGGATCCACAGCTACTTTGACAACATTATGACAAAATTCATGATCAATAACAGGACAAACGCATGAAAAACTGATGTCAATTTGTTCATTTGACCACAAAAGCCCTAACACTTCATCATGGTGTTCTCCAGGTCTCCACTTAGAGGAGGTGTGACTGGAGAGAGCTGCAAACTAAAGTGGCTGATTACCTTTTTGCCCAGCAGTGATGTACTTAAAAGACAAGCTTTTCTTGATGTTTGATATTCCAGGAATACCAGTTATCTTAGTGTTGACTGGAGGTGATAACTTGTGACTGGGTGAAGCAGTATTTGATCTATATGAAATAACAAGCAATGAAAGTGAAGAATGATCATCACAGTTAATATGAATTCTTTCAAATATGAATTATTTCATTTATACTTCACATCATAACAAGCAATACTGTCACTAGTCATGTTTTTGCTCTTGACAAAAATCAATAATCAAGTAAATGTGAACTTCACCTTACGATACCAAACAAAACATTTCTACTGAAACAAAACTTATTTTGCCTATGTAAAATACGTCTGTTACAACCCTATGACCAAGTGTCCCATCAGCCTGGTGCTTATCCCAGTTTCAGTATTATAAAGTGACTAGTATTCTATTCACCAACATTCATATTCATGCTCAGTTGTAATAAGGTGTGGAAAAAATGATTGATCAGCGGAGTTAGTCAAGCTGGGACAGCTTGGCTTAAGAAGTGTTTAAGATACAACCCACGCGAGTTTTGGGTGGGAGGGTGGGCCGTTCACCTCCTCGTGGCTCCACTGAAAACTGAGCTAGAATGAATTATTTCGCGCCAAACCAGAATTTATCATCAGCGATTACAGAATCACACGCGATCCTGCTCATCCAGCCATGAAAAACCTATTATTAGGTGTATTTATTTATTTTAAGATTTACAGTAGCTCTGCCATTTTTCCCTTATGAAATTATGATTTTGTTCTAATTATTTAACTGAGGGAGCCCAATCTCTATAAGCCCACTGGCTTCTTTTGGGCTTCCTTGCCAAGCGAGTCTAAATACTTAGATTTTTTTTTCTCTTTTTTTTTTCTCTCTCTTGTACTTCTTATGGCAAATAAATAAACTGAAACTAAAGCTATTTCACCTTCGCATATCATTATGAGTGTTGTGAATGGGTTGAGAGGCACCACAAATTGTTTTTCCCAAGAACTCAACACAATATTCCCAGCCAAGGCTTGAACCTGGGCCGCTACATCTAGAGATGAGCGCCACCACCAACCATGAGGCCACAGCACCTCCACAAGCAACCGTACTTGACTCTAATATCTTAGCATGAGGAAGCTAGCAACACTGCTACAGTAACTACATGTACAGTAACCACATCCAAATCTTCAACTAGCCCTTGAGAAGCTGCACCTACTGTTCTAGGTACTAAGACAAGGTTCACCTACTATGGGTATGTTGGCTCAACTACTTCTCGCCAAAATACAAACCATGGCTTGAGCAAACTTGCCTAATGTACCACAAAAGTTTGGCAAGTTTGATTTGCCTGTTACAGTGGAACCCCAATAATACGACCACCTTTGGGCCATGGAAAAACTGGTTGAATTAACGGGGTGGTCGTATTAAAGGGGTTCTTTAAGTAGGAAAATGACTGACTGTGCTTTTTTTCAGGCCAGAATAAAGTGGCCGTAATAACAAGGTGGTCGTAAGGCGGGGTTCCACTGTACTACATTTAGCTACAGCCTTGATTACAGAATATATACAGAGCTTCCAACGATAAGGCCCTCACCCTAATGTCTCTTGTTCCACTGTTTTCATTCTTCTTATAATCAGACTCTGACTACTCACACCATTCTCCTGAAAAGAGTTAACAATAATTTTAAACAAAGTGCTAGTTACTACAACAATACTCTCTAAAAAGATAACAAAATTGATGAAGCTTGTGAAGATGTCATTGAAAAGAAATCCACTAAAGTTTTCTACAAAAGTGAACATCATTTCTGGCAATACTTGTAGTACACAGATGCAGTGCTGCAAAATATATCTTATTGCCAGAAAACATGTTGCAGCGAGTTACAACAATTGATTGTGGTTTTACTTCTTACTGGATCCCAATCGCTCACCATAGTCATGCAAAACCAAAGAAAATGTACTTTACCTTTGATGCTCAAAATGAATTTACTAGTACTAAGAGATTAGTCAAAAAGATGCACTTACATCTTCATCAGGGTTGTTGTTGGCCTGGATGGCTGCAATCCATGACATCATGGAGTCATGATCCTCGGTCTAAAACATAACAGAAAGGTAAGAAGGTAAAGCCTGCATACAAGACAAATGGGTCATCAGGTCAGACCTCATCCCAGTGTCAGTAGCATGAAGCAACTAGGAGTGTTTCTTTTCCCTGCTAGTCCATCACAGGGTTGCCCCCACCAGCATTAAATTCACTGTTACCCATTTATAACATAACTAAAGCAAAGCGCGCGCTCTGATTGGCTAATTCAGCATCTACTATTTGCCCATGGGTGTATGCTGCTGACGTACTCGATAACTAAAGCAGAGCGCGCGCTTGTGATGTAGCTCAATTTGTTGCATACAACATTTTGACCGCTGTGATGACACGTATCGTTGTCGGTAAGAGTACAGACCACGATAAACCACATTTCAATTTGTTTTTTACCACAATATCAACGTCAAAGAAAATGTTTTTTTCAGAGCGCGAGCTGAAAAAGGCATTGCCGTGACACATTGACGCGAGCAGCGTGGTATGGACTCTAAAAGACTGCTGTTGACTTCTGTCTCAATGTTATGTTATAAAACAAATGGTAAACGCCATAGCGTGTACTATTGAGTTATGGATGCACTTGGGAGGTTTGCTAAGCACTCAAGAAGCTAGAGTCACACTCGGCTGTCGCCTCGTGCGACTCTTACGCTTCTTTCGTGCTTAGCAACCTCCCGCGTGCACCATAACTCAATAGTACACGCTATGGCGTTTTACCATTTGTTAATTATACACCTGGGTGGAGAGAACACAACACAATGTCCCTGGCCAGGGATCACACCCAGACCGCTCACTCGGGAGTTAAGCATACTTAACCATGAGGCCACCGTGCCTCCCACTAAAACAACAGAGGTACATTGTATAATATGTGTTTGTAGTTCCGGTCTCAGTTCAACCCTGAATTTTCACAAACTTGGTATCACACTGCTAAGTAACCAAATGTGGCTGCTAAAATCTCTTTCAAAAAGAGACACTGCATGTAAATTTTTTGCTTGTGTTTCTTACAGGTTAGCATCTGATCGTAAATGAGCAACAGTTACCCCTTTCATTGCAAACTGATAACCATACATTTATTTCATCATTAGTTTGGATAGACAATTAGGGCAGCCTTCCCTTCACGAAGATTCTTTCTAGCCCACAGTATAATGTATTTTATTATTCAACTTTCATACACTGTACGAATTCTGATTTTCTGATTGGTTGATTTGTACCACGTGACACTGGGCTGTGACGAAACAACCTCCTTGACGTCAGTATTGTGGTGTAATAGCCATGGTGTAAATTCATTACACCATGGCTTCAGCTGAATCAAAGTTTGATGATTTTTGTTTGCAGTGTATTCAATTTGAATAATAAAAATGTTAACACCCTCATTGCTCGTAAATTATCGGGATTTACCTGCTCTTGTTCACTGACAATAAACTCGAAATTTTCAATACCACATCTGGCAACCTTGTGCTGCATTGAAATTTCTCGTTCAAATTGTTAGTGAACTTGTGCTGGTAAATCCCGATAATTCACTTGCTGCGTGCGTTAACCTGTAATTAGTTCATTCAAAACTTTACCTGGAACAAGAACTCTGATCCATTAAATGTGGTCATTCTGAACACATTCTTCCTTTTAGTGTAGTCATGAGCGATGTCAACAATGCTAGACTTGATGCTGATTGGCTGTTCATCAGAGCTATCCTCCTGGAAACAAACAATATTTATCACATCATCAGTCCATCTGAATCAATCAGTGCAAATAACAAAACTTTTCATGTAATCCAAAGGCATGAACACTTGTTATGCAACCCATGTTGACTGACTCCTAATAGGCAATCACACAAATGTTCCACAGTTGCAAAGGGTTTTAAATTAAATGTCAAAATTAGACAGAGTGGTTATTTGAGTATGACCCTGTCTAGTGCAGTTGGAAACAAAGGGTTTCATTTTCAGCAGAAGGGCAAAGCTATAAGAACTGGACAGTTCTTTGTAACAAAACCTTTCCACTATATAGACAAACAGCTGGGCAAAATTGTCGTTACAGCTGGTCAATATGTCTAGTGTCCGGCCATTAATGAAATCCTTCTCAGAAAGTAGTAAATTTCTTTTCTATTAGCACTCACTTGATGGGCCATTCCTTTGTCTTTGTGTAAGTAAAGAACATGGCCACGGAGAACAGCAAACACAGGCTTCCAAGACCGTGCACTGGAACGCTAAAAAACAATGCATGTAATTAAAATGTCATTGTTATTTCACAACACTGAGTTACATGTGCAAAAACTATTGTTAGAAAGAAAAAACAAAGACATGCCAGGGAAAAAATAAATAAATCCACATGCTCAGTTGTTCAGTGATTTTTAGTTTCACATGATCCAACTTAAATATCACTTGCCAATATGTGATCAGTGGGCAAACATAAACAAAGAATGCTTGAATTTTAAATTAAACCAGGCTTTAAATTCATCTGTTCACTCATCTTGCAGTCTTAGATATTGAAACAGTTCAGACTGGAAATTATCATCTATCATGCTGACATCAGACTCACAAGACTACTGAGGCTAATGTCACTTGCTCACCTGGCCTTTGAAATTCTATTTATTTATTTTTCACTTTCTCAAGAGCAAAATTTACTTGTGCTGGGTAATCAGACTTGTCTTTCTATTCTTGATGCCACGAAAGTTTGCAAAACAACAATCACATGCAAAGTGCGTGGGGAACAATAACATTTTAAAGTAACTGTTATTGGCAGATTTTTATCATTTCGGCCAAGGCAGTTATTAGCATCTAATTTAGGTCAAAATCTCAACACAAACTTCTAAGCATACTGGTGATGTAAATAAAAGAACTGATAAATGAAGGAAACCCTCTGGATCTGTCTCAAAGATCTAAAGATTACTCGTGACCTAGTTATTATTATACTGCCTGTACCTTCCCCCCATCCATTACAGCCACTTTTCTCCAAAGAAGACCTTCTTTGCACACCTTGGAACAAATACAAAACACAGCACATACACTACAGCAACAACAACAATCTTAAACTCAACACTCGTGACTTTTACAATGAAACATAGATAAGAATACACTAATACTAATAGATAAAAGACTAATAATAATAGTCATAATAATAATACTACGATGTACTAATAATAAGTAATAATAAAAGATTTTACTCGTGCCAGTATCCTAATGGTGTCACAGTGACACCATTACGGAAACTGGCACGGAAAAATCTTTAAATATTACTTAAAAATAGAACATCGTAGAATTATTATTATGACAATTATTATTAGTCTTTTATCAAAAAGAAAAAGTGTATTCATATCAATGTTTCAATGTAAAAGACACGAGTGTTGAGTTTAAGATTGTTGTTGTTGCTGTAGTGTAAGTGCTGTGTTTTGTATTTGTTCCAAGGTGTGCAAAGAATGGTGCTTACTTTGGAGAACAGTGGACTGTTAATGGATGGGGTGGAGGAGGTACAGGCCAGTATAATAATAACTAGGTCACGAGTAATCTTTAGATCTTTGAGACAGATCCAGAGGGTTTCCTTCATTTATCAGTTCTTTTATTTACATCACCAGTATGCTTAGAAGTTTGTGTTGAGATTTTGACCTAAATTAGATGCTAATAACTGCCTTGGCCGAAATGATAAAAATCTGCCAATAACAGTTACTTTAAAATGTTATTGTTCCCCACGCACTTTGCATGTGATTGTTGTTTTGCAAACTTTCGTGGCATCAAGAATAGAAAGACAAGTCTGATTACCCAGCACAAGTAAATTTTGCTCTTGAGAAAGTGAAAAATAAATAAATAGAATTTCAAAGGCCAGGTGAGCAAGTGACATTAGCCTCAGTAGTCTTGTGAGTCTGATGTCAGCATGATAGATGATAATTTCCAGTCTGAACTGTTTCAATATCTAAGACTGCAAGATGAGTGAACAGATGAATTTAAAGCCTGGTTTAATTTAAAATTCAAGCATTCTTTGTTTATGTTTGCCCACTGATCACATATTGGCAAGTGATATTTAAGTTGGATCATGTGAAACTAAAAATCACTGAACAACTGAGCATGTGGATTTATTTATTTTTTCCCTGGCATGTCTTTGTTTTTTCTTTCTAACAATAGTTTTTGCACATGTAACTCAGTGTTGTGAAATAACAATGACATTTTAATTACATGCATTGTTTTTTAGCGTTCCAGTGCACGGTCTTGGAAGCCTGTGTTTGCTGTTCTCCGTGGCCATGTTCTTTACTTACACAAAGACAAAGGAATGGCCCATCAAGTGAGTGCTAATAGAAAAGAAATTTACTACTTTCTGAGAAGGATTTCATTAATGGCCGGACACTAGACATATTGACCAGCTGTAACGACAATTTTGCCCAGCTGTTTGTCTATATAGTGGAAAGGTTTTGTTACAAAGAACTGTCCAGTTCTTATAGCTTTGCCCTTCTGCTGAAAATGAAACCCTTTGTTTCCAACTGCACTAGACAGGGTCATACTCAAATAACCACTCTGTCTAATTTTGACATTTAATTTAAAACCCTTTGCAAACTGTGGAACATTTGTGTGATTGCCTATTAGGAGTCAGTCAACATGGGTTGCATAACAAGTGTTCATGCCTTTGGATTACATGAAAAGTTTTGTTATTTGCACTGATTGATTCAGATGGACTGATGATGTGATAAATATTGTTTGTTTCCAGGAGGATAGCTCTGATGAACAGCCAATCAGCATCAAGTCTAGCATTGTTGACATCGCTCATGACTACACTAAAAGGAAGAATGTGTTCAGAATGACCACATTTAATGGATCAGAGTTCTTGTTCCAGGTAAAGTTTTGAATGAACTAATTACAGGTTAACGCACGCAGCAAGTGAATTATCGGGATTTACCAGCACAAGTTCACTAACAATTTGAACGAGAAATTTCAATGCAGCACAAGGTTGCCAGATGTGGTATTGAAAATTTCGAGTTTATTGTCAGTGAACAAGAGCAGGTAAATCCCGATAATTTACGAGCAATGAGGGTGTTAACATTTTTATTATTCAAATTGAATACACTGCAAACAAAAATCATCAAACTTTGATTCAGCTGAAGCCATGGTGTAATGAATTTACACCATGGCTATTACACCACAATACTGACGTCAAGGAGGTTGTTTCGTCACAGCCCAGTGTCACGTGGTACAAATCAACCAATCAGAAAATCAGAATTCGTACAGTGTATGAAAGTTGAATAATAAAATACATTATACTGTGGGCTAGAAAGAATCTTCGTGAAGGGAAGGCTGCCCTAATTGTCTATCCAAACTAATGATGAAATAAATGTATGGTTATCAGTTTGCAATGAAAGGGGTAACTGTTGCTCATTTACGATCAGATGCTAACCTGTAAGAAACACAAGCAAAAAATTTACATGCAGTGTCTCTTTTTGAAAGAGATTTTAGCAGCCACATTTGGTTACTTAGCAGTGTGATACCAAGTTTGTGAAAATTCAGGGTTGAACTGAGACCGGAACTACAAACACATATTATACAATGTACCTCTGTTGTTTTAGTGGGAGGCACGGTGGCCTCATGGTTAAGTATGCTTAACTCCCGAGTGAGCGGTCTGGGTGTGATCCCTGGCCAGGGACATTGTGTTGTGTTCTCTCCACCCAGGTGTATAATTAACAAATGGTAAAACGCCATAGCGTGTACTATTGAGTTATGGTGCACGCGGGAGGTTGCTAAGCACGAAAGAAGCGTAAGAGTCGCACGAGGCGACAGCCGAGTGTGACTCTAGCTTCTTGAGTGCTTAGCAAACCTCCCAAGTGCATCCATAACTCAATAGTACACGCTATGGCGTTTACCATTTGTTTTATAACATAACATTGAGACAGAAGTCAACAGCAGTCTTTTAGAGTCCATACCACGCTGCTCGCGTCAATGTGTCACGCAATGCCTTTTTCAGCTCGCGCTCTGAAAAAAACATTTTCTTTGACGTTGATATTGTGGTAAAAAACAAATTGAAATGTGGTTTATCGTGGTCTGTACTCTTACCGACAACGATACGTGTCATCACAGCGGTCAAAATGTTGTATGCAACAAATTGAGCTACATCACAAGCGCGCGCTCTGCTTTAGTTATCGAGTACGTCAGCAGCATACACCCATGGGCAAATAGTAGATGCTGAATTAGCCAATCAGAGCGCGCGCTTTGCTTTAGTTATGTTATAAATGGGTAACAGTGAATTTAATGCTGGTGGGGGCAACCCTGTGATGGACTAGCAGGGAAAAGAAACACTCCTAGTTGCTTCATGCTACTGACACTGGGATGAGGTCTGACCTGATGACCCATTTGTCTTGTATGCAGGCTTTACCTTCTTACCTTTCTGTTATGTTTTAGACCGAGGATCATGACTCCATGATGTCATGGATTGCAGCCATCCAGGCCAACAACAACCCTGATGAAGATGTAAGTGCATCTTTTTGACTAATCTCTTAGTACTAGTAAATTCATTTTGAGCATCAAAGGTAAAGTACATTTTCTTTGGTTTTGCATGACTATGGTGAGCGATTGGGATCCAGTAAGAAGTAAAACCACAATCAATTGTTGTAACTCGCTGCAACATGTTTTCTGGCAATAAGATATATTTTGCAGCACTGCATCTGTGTACTACAAGTATTGCCAGAAATGATGTTCACTTTTGTAGAAAACTTTAGTGGATTTCTTTTCAATGACATCTTCACAAGCTTCATCAATTTTGTTATCTTTTTAGAGAGTATTGTTGTAGTAACTAGCACTTTGTTTAAAATTATTGTTAACTCTTTTCAGGAGAATGGTGTGAGTAGTCAGAGTCTGATTATAAGAAGAATGAAAACAGTGGAACAAGAGACATTAGGGTGAGGGCCTTATCGTTGGAAGCTCTGTATATATTCTGTAATCAAGGCTGTAGCTAAATGTAGTACAGTGGAACCCCGCCTTACGACCACCTTGTTATTACGGCCACTTTATTCTGGCCTGAAAAAAAGCACAGTCAGTCATTTTCCTACTTAAAGAACCCCTTTAATACGACCACCCCGTTAATTCAACCAGTTTTCCATGGCCCAAAGGTGGTCGTATTATTGGGGTTCCACTGTAACAGGCAAATCAAACTTGCCAAACTTTTGTGGTACATTAGGCAAGTTTGCTCAAGCCATGGTTTGTATTTTGGCGAGAAGTAGTTGAGCCAACATACCCATAGTAGGTGAACCTTGTCTTAGTACCTAGAACAGTAGGTGCAGCTTCTCAAGGGCTAGTTGAAGATTTGGATGTGGTTACTGTACATGTAGTTACTGTAGCAGTGTTGCTAGCTTCCTCATGCTAAGATATTAGAGTCAAGTACGGTTGCTTGTGGAGGTGCTGTGGCCTCATGGTTGGTGGTGGCGCTCATCTCTAGATGTAGCGGCCCAGGTTCAAGCCTTGGCTGGGAATATTGTGTTGAGTTCTTGGGAAAAACAATTTGTGGTGCCTCTCAACCCATTCACAACACTCATAATGATATGCGAAGGTGAAATAGCTTTAGTTTCAGTTTATTTATTTGCCATAAGAAGTACAAGAGAGAGAAAAAAAAAAGAGAAAAAAAAATCTAAGTATTTAGACTCGCTTGGCAAGGAAGCCCAAAAGAAGCCAGTGGGCTTATAGAGATTGGGCTCCCTCAGTTAAATAATTAGAACAAAATCATAATTTCATAAGGGAAAAATGGCAGAGCTACTGTAAATCTTAAAATAAATAAATACACCTAATAATAGGTTTTTCATGGCTGGATGAGCAGGATCGCGTGTGATTCTGTAATCGCTGATGATAAATTCTGGTTTGGCGCGAAATAATTCATTCTAGCTCAGTTTTCAGTGGAGCCACGAGGAGGTGAACGGCCCACCCTCCCACCCAAAACTCGCGTGGGTTGTATCTTAAACACTTCTTAAGCCAAGCTGTCCCAGCTTGACTAACTCCGCTGATCAATCATTTTTTCCACACCTTATTACAACTGAGCATGAATATGAATGTTGGTGAATAGAATACTAGTCACTTTATAATACTGAAACTGGGATAAGCACCAGGCTGATGGGACACTTGGTCATAGGGTTGTAACAGACGTATTTTACATAGGCAAAATAAGTTTTGTTTCAGTAGAAATGTTTTGTTTGGTATCGTAAGGTGAAGTTCACATTTACTTGATTATTGATTTTTGTCAAGAGCAAAAACATGACTAGTGACAGTATTGCTTGTTATGATGTGAAGTATAAATGAAATAATTCATATTTGAAAGAATTCATATTAACTGTGATGATCATTCTTCACTTTCATTGCTTGTTATTTCATATAGATCAAATACTGCTTCACCCAGTCACAAGTTATCACCTCCAGTCAACACTAAGATAACTGGTATTCCTGGAATATCAAACATCAAGAAAAGCTTGTCTTTTAAGTACATCACTGCTGGGCAAAAAGGTAATCAGCCACTTTAGTTTGCAGCTCTCTCCAGTCACACCTCCTCTAAGTGGAGACCTGGAGAAACACCATGATGAAGTGTTAGGGCTTTTGTGGTCAAATGAACAAATTGACATCAGTTTTTCATGCGTTTGTCCTGTTATTGATCATGAATTTTGTCATAATGTTGTCAAAGTAGCTGTGGATCCATGAGGCAATAGCTGAGTGGATCGGCATACTACTTTGACAATTTTATGACAAAATTCACTGTCTTTCACAGGACAGATAGAGCCTCTGATAAACCTACTGCAGTATGCAATCTTTCTCTTTTTCTTGGGGTATTAGAAAGGTATTTGTGGAGCAAGGAATATTTCATCTCTCTTTTTTATTTAGAAATGTGTATTTCATTGTTGATAATTTTTTTAGGCGAGAGTGGCAAGACACATGGCAATAAAGCATCAAAAAAGCGGAAGAAACCTCAACACCCTAATAGCTATCCTTCAGGTAAAATTGCCCAAGTACCAGTAACTCATAAGTACCAGTAACTCATAAGTACCAGTAACTCATAAGTTGATATGCCAAAAGTTTACAGTTGATCAGTGGATAGATCAATCCTTAGATGATGATGTTCTGCCCACTCTATCACAACCCGGGGGCTACTTAAGGAAGTTTAGCATGGGGAGGCTCTGCCCCGATGTTCAACCCCTTACCCTTTCATATTTGTGGCAGAAAAGGTACCCCTTTTACAGCTGTATATACCTTTTATTGAAAAAAGGTACCCCTTTCACATACCTACTTTTGGTAGTCTTGTTCTCATTTTCATGTAGTACTTAATAAATAAGCTCATACAGCCATAAGGGACGTCTATTCGAAATATTATAATTAAAGGCCCTTTTAAATGCCTAAATGACCGATTTCCCTACCGTTTTATATGCCTCAACTTGTGAAATCCCTACCACTTTAATATACCTGAAGCCTGAAAAAGGTACCCCTTTCAGGTGGAGCCTCCTTGTATAGTCCATTATAGGGAGTACCCCCCACCCCCAGGATCACAAGGGAGTTTTCTATTTAGAATGAAACTCTGGCTTGGAATTGCTTTTCAGGAAGAATGTGTTTTATTAGAAATGTACACAAAACTCTGCCACTTTGGGTGAATATCAAAGTTTGTCATAGCTCTGAAAGCCAACAGACAATGAACTGGACAGGTGTAAGATATGCATGTCAGTAGGAGGAACATGAATTTCCATTCAAAACGTCCAACCACTAAAACCAGGAATACCTTTGAAATGTTTGTCGTGAAATTGGTCTGTTGTGGCATACCAATTAACCTTCAAATTAAAAGCACATCTTTTCTCCCTAAAGGTCTCATACATTATCTACAATCTTAGCTGTTAGAATTTTGGAAGTGTTCATTGTATACCAATCAACTTTTCCTTAAGTGATCACTTTGTTTAGTGTGATTTTCTATCTAATTGACTTCTTTTAATTGTTAGTAACTATAGTGTTTTGGTTTGCAGGACATTCTGTTGGAGTACCTTTGGAGCTGTGCCCAGCATCCAAGCACAACAAGGTGGGTGAAAAAAGATAGACAGTATGTGTACATTTTGACATTTTTACCACAGCTCATATGATGCAAAATGGCTGATTGTTGTAAGGAGGTTTCAAAGTATACCTGCCGGAAGGTGTTGAATACTGTTGGCAGTTATTAACCTTGCTATTTACTAAGCCATGTGTGTTACTCTTTGCAGTTTGTGCCTTTAATCGTGGAACATTGTTGTGATGTTGTAGAGAGAAAAGGACTTGAGACTGTTGGTGTCTTCAGGTGAGCTCTTCAAGCCAATACAAAACCGAAATGTCAGTTATAGATCAAATAACAAGACAGTTTTTCATGCTTCTGGTATAAGATGTCATTCGTTAGGTTGCTGCCCAGTATTTTCTGGGGCTGTCCCAATAAATGGTTCCTTCTGTGAGTACCGGAGCACAGGTTACGTAAGCTTACGTAAAACAAAAGAAACAAAAGACAGAAACAAAACAACTCCAAATAAAGACTAATCCCAAGTTACCAAAAATACAAAACTTTCCCATACCTGCAGAAAGACCCCAATAAATGGCCAGAAACCTTGTCACAGTGTGCACCTGGGTGGAGTCAATGTGCCTGAGTAAGTGTCTAGACATGCACCAAGACAAGAATTGTGAGAATACTTTATGGATACTTTCTCAAGGAAACTACCATCAGTCAATTTAATGTTTAGATCAAATTAACCATTTCCCTTCCTTTTCTATACATGTGTATTACCAATTTGTATACTAAGACTACTTTTAAGGTCAAACTGTGATCGTTGTTAACGTAAACTGTTCCTTTTTTTATTACCTACCTCTACATTGTGTTTTTGATTGTTAAATGTTTGTAGAGTTCCTGGTAATTCTGCTGCTGTAACTGCTTTGCAAGAGGAGCTGAAAAACAAAGGAATTGAGAATGTTTGTCTTGAGGAAGAGGTAATTGGATGTTTATTCCACCCTTTGTAAAATTCATGGATTGAGCAGCCTTTTTACATTAGAAACAACAAATAATATTGACATAGGTGCAATGCCTTTGAAAACTACAGCTTGTGGGATAAAATCAATTTCTAATCTTATATCGGAGTTATAACACAAAGTTAATTAGATAAATGGTTTCTGATCAGATTTAGAATGGAGGATTTTCAGTTTTTATATTGCTTATGTATGGAAATGTACTTCGCATTATAGGGAACCTTAATTGAGTTAATCTTTCCAACTCAGAGTGAGTGCTTTTAACCATTGCTTTCTCTCTATACAGAAGTGGAATGATGTTAACAACATCACCAGCCTTTTGAAACTGTTCCTACGAAAATTACCAGAAGGTCTTGTTACTGCAGGTAATCTTAAAAGCTGTTTTCATCTCATCTGCTGATTCTTTTACTAGTTGTAATTACTTTCATTACTTTACGAATTGGTTTGTCTCTTCTTTCAATGTCGCAGTGAAACCTGTGTTCAACCTACTTTCAAGACTTTTCAACAGCCCTCGGTTGTCTTAGAGTTGTTGTTGTGACTGAAAAATGAGATTTCACTAGATAACTGCATAATTTGGAAGGTTTATACAGAACACACAAAAAATCCATATGATTCATCCAATCATTATTTCCTCCCAGCCATCCCCTTTCTTAAACTTAATAAAAAAAATGCGTTGTAGGTACGGTTGGTCATATTCTTTTCAAAATACAAAGAAAGAGTGCAGTCCCCTGCTCCCGACGCTAAAACTGCCCATGGCACTGCCCCATACTAAATCTGCCATGGCGTTAACGCTTCATGAGGGTTTCTTTTCAGCCGGTGTGTTTTCCGATATTTACTTCACAGATTTGTACGATGCATTTATTGAATCAAATAAGAAAGAGGACCCAGCAGAGAGAATGTGGTCAATAAGATCTGTGGTAAGTGTGGTTGTGTACATGCAAGTGTCCGTGTGTAGTAACCACGGAAAATCCATATTGTATGGGGACAATAAGGGAAAGGATTTGTCTTCTTGCTTTTATTCTGATCCAAAGTCTTATTCCAGTGATTTCCTAGGTGGTTCAAGGATAGTCATGCAAAGGCATTGTGGTCTTTGAATGCAAGATAATCCATGCCACATTTTGTTACACTTTAGAATAGGCCAGCTTCCATGTGCAATTTTTATGTAAGGTAAAAAAAAGTTCAAGCCTGTGCCAGTCCAAGTGGTTCACTCTGCAAGAGCCTATCCCAGTTTCTGAAGCAGTAACAAAGTATTACTTTTCCCCTTGGATAAGATGCTAGTTCATGCAGTGCAACCTCCAGCGTTAAATTCGTTGGTGCCCTTTTATAAACATGGTGGAGGAAAGTCTTATGTCTTGCCCTAGAAGAACACAACGCAACAACACAACGTACAGAGTCAAGCGCGTTAAGCATTAGGTCACCTTATCTCACACGAGACAATTTCTTCTTTTGCCTTTCCATGAATAGTGATTGTAAACGGTGCGCAAAAAGTGCTCCGTAGTAATGTTCTTCAAAATCTTGGCTTTAAAAACTCTTATTTGTTAATAGTAAGCATCGAATCAAGAGAAAATAATGTTGCTTGAGCCAACGTCATACTCAAAATCTAAACATCACCGTTTTAAGTTCGGCGATGTTCGTATTATGCAAGGAGCAATGAAATTATACACTAAATCCCATTTTTTTTGTTATTTTCTGTAGGTGCAAGAATTACCAGATCATAACTTTGAAACACTCAAGCTTCTTGTGCATCATTTGAAACTGGTGTCTGACAACTGTGACAAAAACAAGGTATTGTTAACAAGTCTCCACTTCTGTAATTAACATGTCCAGTGCCTATTCTTTTAGCTCATATAAGGTAATCATATGTCAGACCATTGTTAACATGGAGTTCACATAAGGAATGTTTGCCACTGTCCTAAAGCCGCCGGGTTTGTGGATCATCTCCAAAGTCCGCGCTAAGCGGGCATCTATCTGTTTAGTTCAACATTGCAGGTGATTATATGAAAGACGATATATTTGAACTGTGGAAAAATGTTCAAAGACATGGATGGTCACCGCAGATATGTTCAGAACTTGAGCAGCTGTGAACTGATTAAGCCTGAAAAAAAAAGAAAGATAAAGAAAAGAACAAAAAAATAGTGGAATGAGTGGGCAGGAGAGAATTTTTGTCAGAATTTAGGATGTCTTTCAGTTGCCTTGTGGGATTTAGTCATAGCAGAATTCTGCATTTCTAATTTTACCGTAACATTTCTCAAGTTGTTATTCAGCTTAATCTCTTGAACTAACCACACCCTGTGACTCACTGTTTAGATGGAAGTGCGTAATCTGGCGATCGTGTTTGGCCCGACCATTATCAGGACTGGGGACGATTCAATGATGGCCATGGTAAAGGACATGTCAGACCAATGTCGAATAGTCGAGACACTTATATCAGAGGTAAGATAACTCCAGCAGGCTTATATCTGCTTGTATGCCTTTGCACAGCTTTTATTAGGGCGTGAAACGGGTGCATGTTATAGCGCATTTTAAGACTGTCACATTTTGTTTCAGTGTGATTGGTTTTTTGAGGAGACCGAGGCGACGAGTGTCCAGTGAAGGTATGGTAATATTGCTACTGGTGATCTCCTTTTTGCGATTGTCATCTGTTGAAGCGTATTTTGTATTTCATTCAAGAATCCTGTTTGTTTCAAAGAAAGCCCAGTTAATCAATGCAAATGGTTAATTGACTGAGCTCTTAAGCCATTATTTAGAGGTAGAATTCAGCTTCTGCCGCAGGACTCTACCATGGCGCCCAATTTTGAATAACAATGCGTTGGAAAACCTTAGCCTCATGCTTATGTTTTGAAACAAAGAATTTTGTTCAGCTGCGCGAGGCTAAGGTTTTCCAGCGCATTGTTATTCGGTGACCTTTTTGCAGTTGGCAAGTTCAGGTATGCTTACTATTTATTTGATGATGATATGGCGATGTGACAGTGTACATTATATCTACAGGCCAAGAATATACAGCAAATAAAATTAATAGAAAAGCATCTTTCCCCCAGGGATCGATTACCAGTCGCTATCTTGGGAAATTAGCCCAGACACTCGACTTGACCTAAGAGAGCGGGAGTGGGTGGGGGGAGGAGGTAAAAAAAAAAACAGGTACCCAAAGGGTACATGTGTCAGATACCTCATTTGTGTTAAAGGATACGAACCGATGACAATAGTGTGGGATACCACAGGAACCCCATTCAAAAATAAAAGCAATTATGCGCAAGTGGGATTTACCAACACGACTTTTTTTCATGTACTGTTTTGTTTGTAGACAATACCACCAAGCCAAGCAGTAGTTACCTCTACGAACATATTTGGATCTCAGAATGTGCTGAGTTCCCTGGACAGGTTTTGCTTGATTACACTTTGTGGCCCCTTTGTGAGTGATTATCATTCAGGGAGGTTTAAGCATGAGGCTTACGGCAAACAGCGAAGACTCGCTTCTAAATTTTGTGTTCTTTTCTTCCAATCCGTGATGTGAATCACGCAAAGGCAGAGAAAAACCTGTCTTTCAATTCACCACAAATACGAATATTTTTACTCTAATGAGGAAAACAGCTCAACGAGGACCTGACATTTTGCCTGTTGGCCTCGCTTTGTCGTAAACGGTTACGCCCGTGTAACACTGTTTTTGGTCTCAAAGGAAAGAAGCCGTGAGTTTAATCAGTGACATTTACTGGAAGGCTTGTTATTACATTACTCTCTTATTTGACTTTTTTACCAAGAATTGCGTGACAAAGGCAAAAAAGGGACTGAGTACTTGACGACCTGAGTGTAGGCGAGAAATGGGAGAAGAGCTGAAAGGATACATGCATCATTTTAAGGTCATTTTATTTTTTGTATTAGGGGGAAGCATGGTTCATTACAAGGGCCTAAGGTAAGAACTGTAGATACAGAAAAGTTGTACCGGTTTTCCTCTAATGAGGAGACGGTAAGTTCTACTTAGGCTTGCGGGTGGCGCCCCTTTTTGCTTTTCATGTCGTTGCGACTGGAGAGAGGCGAGGCCTACAAAAAACGAACCAAAAAGAGAAAAACGAACACGGAGAAGGGAAAAATATAGCCGCATGGAAAACTTGGAGCGAAGC
>JAHPZR010039214.1:0-20427 GCA_019787425.1 Platygyra sinensis | reverse complement strand
TTGATTTCGTTTATTGCGTACTTCTTATTTGCAGTCATTCGGTAAGCTGCGTTTGATAACAACAAATAACGAGACTTGGCAGTGAAGAGTTTGTTTTTGTTTATGGCACAGAGCGATATTTTCAATTTCACGGTTCTTCCACATGTAGTGGAAGACACTTTGAGAAAAGTCCGAAGAAACGGTTTTTTTTCCTTCACCCCTGTCATGTTGCAAATTGTAAGTATATTTTTGTCAGTATCTGTAACTTCAGCTGCAGCCGGTTTTCACAGAACTAAATAACAAGCAACGCGCGAGAGCAGTAATGTTTAGATGTTTGGTTGTCTTAAAAGAAACACCCGTTGTGCCAGCCGGCGGGAAGGAGCATAATAAACGTGACTTGTAAAGGCGATGTTCCCCTACAGATGTTAGACGGAGAGAAAACGTGCGAAAGAAACTAAATAACCAAATGTTTATCACATGTTGGTGCCAGTAATCAGTTGCGCTCGATTTGGTTTGTGATTGAACTTGTTTCAGTTCAGTTCACGTAATTTACTACAGTGTTTACTGCATGTGTTGGCTGGAAACGGCGGCGTATGATGACGCCATTACTTGAGTTCAATAGCGACAAAGCAGCTGGTTCTATTTTTTGCTCTGAGAGGAAGTCTTTAAAAGTCTCCTAAGTTTGTTTTCGTTTTAAGGTTGGCTAAACGTGTAATGCTCTGAAACTTTATTGAATGCCTAACAGGAAACTACCGCTTTACCAACTTAGGGTCTTTGTTTCTCTTACTCACAGATACAGTTTCCGACCGCATAACGAATCTTGCCTCACCGCGTTCACTGCCCACGCACCTCTCAGTTAAGACCGATTAAACACGACAAAAACTTCACCGTGTTAGAAAAAAAAACTGCTTTTAAACTTGTTAAGAAAGCAGGCGTATTAAAAAAATTCAGCTGAAAAACTGACTCTCGACAAATCTTGTAGCAGTTAGTCCGAGCATAATACAAAACGTGACATTCAATTTGTAATCATACTTCGCTTCCTTCCTCGCCCACACCGTCAGTTCTCCATACTTCCGGAGTGTGCTTCCGAATATGTATGGTTAAACAAAATAACCCTCATTTAAGTGTGAGATTGAAATATCAGTTTCCCACAAAGTACGGGCAATACCTATATTACAAGTACATGTACAATCTAAAATAGTACAGTACAGCATTCTTTAAAGTGGGCACATTAAAGGTGCTGGCCTCTTATGTTTAATACTGGTCTCTATTGGTTGCTCCCACAGATTCCGTGTGTTTGCTTTTCATATGACTTAAACAGCAACACTTCAAAATTGCGACTTACCACGTTTTCGACTGATTAGTTGAGAAAAAACTTCAACGTAAACCTCGCAACGCAAAGAAAGGGGTTTTCGATTAGGTTTAAAGATCTGACAAGTGCAGGGCAGCAAATCGGTTAGTTATAGTATCTGATCACCAATGTTGCTCCACTACAACACCACCAGGACTGTTTTATGGAATTCTGCTTAACTTCCTGTGTTTCATGTTAAGTCCATATCTTATATTGATATAGGTGTCATGAAAAGAATTCAGTATTTAAGAAGTGTTTTCTTCCGTTGTTGTTGAGGGAAGACACTTCTTAGCAACCCAGTGCGCTCCGTCATATTTTATGTCATTTTTTTGTGTGAATTTACATGTCTTTTCTAAATCTGCTCGCACTGTCAGTTTGAGCGATTCTTTGTTCGTTTTTGCCGACGGAAATCTACTCATTTTCCTGTAGTTTATTAAAAGCTGTTTGGTATATATTCCAAGTCAGTGGTTCACTGACTAAACGTCGTCCGCTATACTTCAACACAGGTGGATACTGATAATTATAACATGACATAGCGCTTTTTAATTGCACTTGGCAGCTGTGAGATAATTCATTGCACTCGTCTTAGTCTTCCTGGAGACGCTTTAGCTGGGCACTGTAAAACGCTACAGCGGATATTGGGGAAGAAAATTAATCATATCCCAAACAATTTGGTAACCGGAAACCTGTGATAAACTACTACAAAACTTTTCCCTGGAAAACGACCCACCCGAATTGCACAATTTTCCAGCGGACAATCCCTGTAGGCATAACGATAACAATTTTAACGAACGTTTACTTCAGTCTTTGTAAATGTCCCCAGGCTGCCATATATATCAAAACAGCTCAGTAGTGAAGAGCTAAAACGTGACACGAAACATAGACCGGACTCTAGGGAGCTGCGGAAATCATGCCACAAGCAGTGTCTATAATGTATGCAGATCAGATTATTGTAGTCGGCGGATACAATGAATATGACGGGATCTGTAAAACTGCCTGCAACGCCTAGTCTCTAATTTGTATAAAGAATCTACCCGCAGGGCGCCCAGTTCAGTTTCTTTCTTCCCTTCATTCTTTATTATAATTACGTTGTTTCTGGTAGTCATGTTCTTTTTCCTTTTGGCCAACCTTCTTCAGAGTGCCGAGAAAGTACTAAGGAGAGGAATCACTTTTGGGAAATAAAGATTTTCAGACAACAGAACATTTAATTTTTGCACAATTTAGCGACACGGGATGCGATAGGGCTGAAGTTGTGTTTTTATTCATGGGCGTGAACTAAATTGGCGTTACATAAAAATATCATCTAACTGACTGAACGGCGGATGTCTGTTCATACAACTTAAGATTTTGCGAGGCGATATCGGGCTGTTGGCATGCACTGTAACACAAGTGGATAAGAGCATCAGGCACACCTTTTAGCATATTGTGATTGAGTCAAGTTCCTGATGATTTTGTTCGGGGCGTCTAAGTTATTGCCGTTTTCAGTTAGTTATCCTGGTAAAACGGTCACATTTATCCTATCTTTGTCACACACGAAAACGTCTTCGTTCCCAGCGCTGATTGCTTTGCGCAATTTAAGACTCGAGAGATCGTTGTTGTCATTGTTTCGTCTAGTTCTCAGACAACGAAAATCTCATCGAGCCAAATATACACGTACAATTGTTCGAATTTTGTCACCCGTAAGTACGGTTGCAAACCAAATTGTGTATTATCGGTTTTTACTAAACATGGAAATTTGAATTCTTCAACATGTAGTTTGCGCAATGCTTCCATACCACACCGCGCGCTTGATGGTTTAATAATAATAATAATAATAATAACATTTATAATGCGCAAATTCCATAAAATGTTCAAATGCACACGTGGTTACCATTGTTAATTTAGAAATAGTTTTACAGACTGAAAAGGAGTGATTCTATAGAGTCGGACGTTTTGAGGGGGCGTGATACGGAAGACTGAGAAATAAATATTCCGTTGCCAGACTTTGAACTCTTTTGCAAAGAAAGAAAGAAGTGAAGTATGCAAAGAGGAAGGATTCACAATTTTGGAGCGATTTAAAACTGATCGCGTAGGACGGAAGTTGGTTTGTGAAGCAGTGGTTTCGTAACACTGTAGTTTCGAACATTCTCGCACCTCAAGCCTAATGAATAGATAAAAATGTTGACAACAATAAATTTTGTCGTTCAGCCGAGTGGTGCCACTACGCCGTAGACATTCATTACCATAAAATCTACATATTGACAGTACTGCACACCTAGATAACCTATAACATTTAAATTGTCGTTGCTAGTGAGTTGTAATTAAAAATTTGTCTTAAAAAAACTTGCACGGCTTCCCGGCACGGCTCAACTCATAGCCCACTGCGTTTGTGATGTGTTTGGAGTGTTAGTTTCAATAATCATCCAAGGCTAATGCATTCTAACAATCGAAACAATCTTTCCAGCAGCATTTGACCTTGTGCAGGATTTCAGTGTCACTGTGTGTTGTATGTACCCAGCGTTTCTCTTCTAAGACATCGTTCGGTGAAAGCTGTCAGTTTGCAGCACATGAATTCACTCTCTGCGGTTTTCTTGCCTTATCAGTGAATTATCTACAGTAGTATATTGCGCTTCAGTACGCTCGTCCACTCAGCAAACCCACGTGCTTGCGCTATATATACTCTAGCACTTATAATTAACTTAAAAGAGGCCGTGTTTCAAGAGACTTGGTCTTAGTTACCGCGATAACTTTCTGTTTAGCACTCCCTGTACAATTTTTGCAAAGAACCTGATAACAAACCAATACAATTTTATGATCGCTTCTATGGTTTCAGCGTAGAATAACCTGATCGCTATCATAAACATATGCTCCATCTGTTTCTCCCATGTCAGATCACTTGTCCTTTATCAACTGTAGACATTAATTCAAAGCGACACAAGTAGTCTAGCCAAATATATCTTACCATTCAGTGTTTTGATAACAGGTACCGTACGTAAGCTCCATTCTGCGACAATTCGAGTTAACTGCCTTGACTTTATGGGCATAAAGGATATTTAGTTCACATCAGATAACAAGTGCATATAGAAAGTTTAAACAAAACGACTTAGTGGTTAAATTTTCGCCGCTGCTTAAACCTTGAAGAAGTCATTAAGAGCGTGGTTGAACAAAGTTTACAATACTAGAAAAATAGCACTTGTCCATTTAGCTATATAGTCCAAGCCAAAGGGAGGAGTCCTTGGTTTGTTCAGTTATGTACTCCAGTGTGCTGTCGCTAATTTTGTTGTGCGACCAGATACATCAGACCGTTAAGCTTTTAATGTGGAAATGTAATGTAGAAATCAGTGCCATATGAAGTATATTCCATGTTGCTGTAATCAGTAGAAAAAAGCGTTATTTTCGCGGCTATCGTTATTGTCAGTTGTCATTAAGCGAAACAGGTGCTGCATTATGAACAGGAAAGCCAATACCCCTTAGGCAATCTTCAGCAATTATCTGCAAGCCAAACAATATCGCTATCAAGACAGGTACAAATATCCCAGAGAGGGCGTATTTCGTGTCGCAGAGGCGCGAAGAAATCTAAAGGAATGCTAGTAAAGGACAGTAAAGCTTGTTAGCGTAAGCTGTTATGTGCTCTGTTGCCCTAGAACAGCAGACGACAGTTGACAATGCGTATCTCGGAGTTCCGCTTTTGGTAAAACTGAGCTAAACGAATAAAGTGAACTCTCGTCACGCTTCAGACCACACCTTCACGCCTCACCTTCAAAGAGTGTTTGCAAAGACCAGTTTCTCACAGTGTTGAAATAACTCATCTTTGCCATTTGTTCATTCGTTCCGCGCTGCTCTGGGTGGCAAGGGAAAGCTCATTTGTTCTCGCAGCATGTCGTAAATTGTTCTTGGTGATCTCGCAAATGAAGGCAGTTATCATTAGCCGGGGTTATTGTAATTTGTGCCAGACCCTTGTGGCCTTGTGATAATTTTTTGCCGTGCTGTGGCTGTGGATAAGCCGCGTTATTTGGTTTTACACGCTCGCGTCAGGGGGTGCAGTCGATGGAAAAATACGTCCACCTAGAGCGGAAAACAAACTTTCTACCCTTTTAAACTGACTGAAATATACTTTCCCGCTCGATGCAAAAACCATTATACTTTTCATAGTACAGTAGTTGGTTTTAGTCTTGCAAGGTGGTCATTCAGTTATCATTTGTTTAAAAGATCAAGCAAACTTTGTGGCTGTTTCATGTGAATACCAACACTGGCTTCGCGCTCTGGCATAAGTGCCGCCGTTTTCGTGTGCTCCTTTCAGGCGAGCGTTTCGAAAGGCCACCATGTGCTTTATTCTAATCACCACAGCGTTTCAATAAGACCCAGTCGTTTTGAACAAGTTTGAGCTTCAAAGTACTTGTAAACGACAAAGGCAACTTCGTAGGGGACTCCAGTCTAAAGCAATAACACGGTCCACACTGCTTAAAAAATAACTTGTGCAACTTTAATTTGTCTTTTACAAATTCCATTATAAGCTCTATATATTGAGTTTCTCTATCTGTCTGTCATTGCATGAGCACCTGGTATTCAAGTGCTTATCTTTTATTCTACAAATTATTTATACGGTGCACAGCACTGGTACAATTTGTCTGTTCTCAGACTTATACGGATTACAAGTTCTCTTGTTAATGCCGAGCAAATTTCGCTTTTAATAGATGTCAGCTGGGTGTTCAAAACTGTTCAATCCGAAGTTCTTCTGGACAAACATCTTCATATTAAACCCCAGAACTAGAACTTAGATCTCTTATTAAAACAATAGTTTCTCAACCAATCTTCTTCGTTCATTGCAGTGAGCCGTTTTGAACAACACAGCTTCAATCTATCAGATCGCGCTTTTTAAACTACTTTTTTTCAAGTGCATGCGTATTTATATATCGTGGTATATTCTACTTATAAAGCTATACCGAATATTCACGAGTTTCTTAGTAGAATCAACTACAAACTCAATTGCCTTTGTGTGCTATGATGTATGGACTCTGTCCTTACTTCAAACCTTCATAAACCCGAAGTTGTTTCTTTAATACGCTTGACCTTGCAAGCATCTGACCCATTACAAAAAATAGTTCTTCGAGCGTTAGCGAAGGAAATTCTTAAAACTCATTGGAGTTCAATTTATTACTTGACTGTTATGTCGATATTTCTACGATGGCCTACTACTGATGAAACATGCAAATTCTGTTGCAGCGACGGTAAACTTCTGTTACCTCTTTCTTGTGGTTTATTGTTAGCCCGTTTCTCTTGACGCATTGCGAGATAATTAAAGTTTGTACCCCGGGATAATTTGTGCATTCAGAATATGCATATTTCACTTTGGCTTCACGCCAGTTACGTAAGCCCAGCTAATAACAGCTATTCAGCTACAGAACATCAAAGATTTTCTACCCTCGGGAGAAAAAAACAAAGGACTCCTTAGAAAACTAAGAATTAAAACCCCGACTTTTTTCCATTTGATGGAAATGTCAAATGGCTGTATACAGCAGCCAGAATTCCTTTCAATTCGAAACTTTCCTCATAGTATTAGTTGAAAAATAAACCGCAATCTACAAAGTTCTAACTAGCAAGTTGCAATCAATACTATATCCTCGCTTACAAGAGGTCCTATATACAAATTTTCCGTTAAGGAGATATCACAAATAATGCTGTGAAAAGAACAGCGAATTCAGAAGTCTCTGGACTACGAAATTATTAGAACTCTGAAGAGTTCAAACATTGTTTACGCGATTGACCTCCAATTGAGAAGAAAAATACAACAGCTCTGCTGGATATATATAACCTACTTTGCCTTTTTCACTTAGGAAAAGAATCACTTTGTCAACAAACAATGCTGCCCTATTTAACATGATTGAGCTAATTCTATGTACACCTAAGCCAAGCTTATTAAACTTTTTTCTTACAAAAAAAAACATACACGAGTAGAAATTGCGCGCTATTAAAAAAATAACCACGCAAATTTCGTTTAAAAAAATAACGCCAAGTTACTCAGCTTACACTTTGTCATTCCATTGTAATGAACGGTATCGTACTTGATTCGAATCAGACTAAATCTGAATTAGTTAACATGACCATAAACGTTCGGCAAACTCACAGAGCTTCCAACAAAGGGTACCTCGCTCGGGTATGGAGCGATCTCAGGCAGACGGAGAAGGTAGGAGCTCAACTGTTGAGCAGTGGCAGGGTTCCCTCTGGACAGGGCCTGCAAGAAAGGCAATAAAACGGCTTAGTCAATTAGTGCGCGCGGCAGGAAACTAGCCTACAACACAGAGCTATTTTCAATTCCCTCGCCACAAAAAAGCCTTCATTTGCGCCATTATTATCATTCATAATTTAAACGTTCTGCATGGGCGGTTTTTAATAAAGCGCTAAGTGAAAGGTAATCAAAGACGCAATGAATGGGGGCGCGTGAGTTACCCTAGTAATAGAAATCTAGTTCTGAAAATCGTATTTGTTTTGCAGCGGGGCACGTGTGCCGAAAACTGGCATCAGTAACAATGGTTTGCAGAATTTGCTCGCCTGCTTGTCCAGAGCTAGAAGTCCAGCACCAAACCGCCAACGCCAAACAGTTCCGCGCCTCTTAAAACCATGCCACATTAATTCAGTGCGTAGTTACAAAAGAGAAATGAAGTTGATTGTCTCTTTAGTAAAGTAACTTGATCTTGCACCAAGACATGGGTTGAAATTTGATTATTTTTGAAGAAACAAATTGACAGTTTTGATGGCCTGTCACTTAACACAATCTTCTTAGACTTTTTGAACTCTTAACTGTGGCCCCGAGGAACATAAGCGCGCGCCTAACTTTCTAGCGCGCTCTAGCGAGCCTTGAAGTGTTCCCGCGTGTTCGATTACTTTCTGTTTCATTTCAGTTCACAAGTTCAAAATCAAAAGCACAACAATGTTCTAGTTACCTGTAAATCGTATGCACCCTGTAGCCATTCTACTTGTCGGAGCAGACGGGCTTCCCTTTCATGCCTATTACTTTCATTCAGCACACGCTGCAAGTGCTTGATGTAGTCAATGGCTGTACGCAGCGTCTCCACCTTGGACAACTTCTTGTTAGCTGGTGTGGTGGGAATGTGCTTGCGTAGGGTGGCAAATCCATCACTCACTAGCTTCACTCGGTTTCTCTCCCTTTCATTCCTTCGCAGTATCGACGCATGCTCCTTTTTCAGGCAGCGCGGCGTTCGGCAGCGTGTGCGATGCCGGGATGCTGTCGGGCTGGAACTTGGGGAGCCGCAGTCGCTCCCAGGAGCAGGCGAATGGGATGAAACTGGAGAGTTCAGTGGTGAAGTGGCTGGGGAGTCAAACGTCGAGCAGTCAGACGAGGAAGACGACGGTGAAGGCGAGTCATAATTCAGTTCTGATAAATCGAGATCGTCAAGGTCTGGAATTGGGAAGCTGATGTCCATGGGATCAAAATCGAACTCCATGAGTTTTGCGCAGGGCGGTGACAACGAGTAGGCAGCAGCGCGATGCACTCACTAGCTCACTTCGATCTCTGACTCGTCGCGCTCCACGCTACACAAGTGCGTGCAAACACTATATTACATGAGACGCGTGGCGGAGCCTATAAAGCGGTTTGTTTTGTTCCTTAGGGACTTCACGCCTGGTTGTTGGGCAGACTTAGCATGTGGGAGGGGCTCTGGAGACATTTAGCACAATGACGCGTTAGGCAAACTAACTACATTGAATAGCCTATGGCTTGTTTTTGTGCCTTTAATCTTCATATGAAAGGGCGGGATTGTCTTGCGCTCTTTTGTGCGTGTCCTGCGCGTGGCTTCGATTATAATTAGTTGGCCAATACAATAGCGGTGCGTGCTGTCGTCAGACCTTTAGAAATCGCTAACAAAGTCAACAAGCGATCCTTCGTGTCGGCTCTATATGCCGATCAATAGTGAGCCAGGCTTTTGTTTTATCCACGTGCCTCATTTCGCAGCTCTCTGCAGCTAATTCCCCAGGTCGGAGCAAACATTTCAAACCCAACCGTGGCCAATGGGCGGCGGCAAACTCTGACCTGGTGCACGACAGCTCTCAAACCATTCATCATTTTTTGTGAGTTTTCGCGCCCCATTGCGGAATGCTTATTCACAAAGTTGCTTATTATTTGCTTATCGCGGGGCTGCCTAAATTTTGTGCTCGATTTCTGATGCATAATTTACAAAGTCAAATGACTTTTGCTTCGTGTGTCTCCAAGGAGAAGGCTGAAGTATGTTAGGTATCTATCTAATTAACAACAACTTTATCGCTCCAAGATAGCTGCTAGCTTGTTTAAGGATTTGTGTGCATTGTTAGAGAAGCTGTTAGTTTGATAAACTGTTTGCTATGCAAATCTTTCTTCGTACACAAGAGTGACAACTGTTTTCTGTAAGCTCAAGTCATTTTCCGCTAAACTCTACTGTGCACCCTTCTCTTTCTGGGCGGTCTTTTCCGTTGTGATTTGAAACATTTTGTTCCTGTGATTCGAAATTAAATCCTATTCCCTGTTTGGCTGTCCTCTATTTTCTTTATCCGAACTTATTTGCAGAGAATTTCGACTTTTGACAGCATTCCTTCACTGTCGTTTACAAACTGCTGCAAAGTAATGAGACATAAAACTGTTTTATTTCAGTAACAAATATTTGCTTTAGAAAGAATTCCTACCGCTCCTAGTGAGCCCCAAGGATGCGGTTAATAAAGGCACTTTGAATGTGGCACGCGAATTCAGCTGCCAAAACGACGCCTCTCGTCTCGAGCAATTTAGATTCCGAAAACTGATAATGCCCTTGAGTTTATATCAATTAAAGTGGCGAGCTGGCTTTGAAGTGTGAAGCGAAGCGTGCTGCCTGTAAACTAATTACTGTCATCACATATTTAGAATTCAATTTTATTTTTCATTTTTTATAGGGCGTTTTTTTGCTACGTCATTCCATCACGGTTTTTAGAGCAAGAACGCTCGGTAGAAATTTTGATGTTACGTGTGCTTGCAGTGGTTCATTTACACAAACAAACAGTTCCATCGCTGCGTTATTATTTGATAATTCTGCTCACACGCGCCAAACGCGTGCCTGAAAGTTTGTTAATGGTAAATTACACCATTGATTTACATTTTTTAACTCCGGTTTACACAGAGGCCAGACGGGGATATTGGTGAGCTTCGAGCTTCCTGTTTTCACTTAGCATGATATGCAAATAGCTTAGTTCTCTTGGAAACGGGCAGACTTCCGACAATCTGGGCAACTGCCCTGAGCCTTTCTTTATGCTTACAAGGCACCGACTTGTCATTACTGATTTAACTTATGCTTTGACGAATTCCATTCTTTTTTTTCTCTTTCTCGCGCGCCAAACTCGGGCGCCGTGTGCAACTCAGAATAATCCATCATTTGCGACAGCTACAAGTGTTAAACGCTTGGATATTTGACTGCTGCCTAAGCGCACTAACGCAGCGCGTGCACGAACGCTTTCCATTCGCGTGGCTTTCGTTGCAAAGATTAGCGGCACGCGGCTGTACCTCTTGAAATAAACTTCAGACAGTTCAGTCCATCAGCTAATGGCTTCAAGTCGAGAAAGAGGTTTTGGTTTCCGTTTCGACTGATTGTTATTTACATAGTAGGACACGGTTAATTGAATGGAATGGCGTTCTTTTAGAGCCACTGAACACATTTCATGCTCACGACTGATTTGACGACTGGATTGTTTCCACTAGGTAATGCAACTTGTTATTCTTAATCGCGCCAAGGCAGAAAATTCGTCACGAAAATATGCTCGCGTGCTTCATGAAGCGAATGTTTTATAGTTAAGGTTTTTACTTGAGCCATGTAATAAACAGTGACTCGATGTAAATTTGAATCAAGTGCTGCTTGAACGAAGCGTCTTTTGCGGGAGAGATAAAGATATTGCGCGTGCGATAAATGACTTGCTCATCACAACCTTTGGCCACACACCCTTGTTTCTATTAATTGAACGTTGAGTGTAAAAGTGACTTCTGAGCAGCTCGAATTTGTTTTGATATTAAGTTTGTAAGTTTCTGTACACACGTGCTAAATATCTCATGGCTTTTTTCCGGTTATAGCTTTAATTATTGAGCACGCGATCCCCTGATCGATGGCAAATTTCGATCGATATATTTTGCTGATGAGCTGGATCCATTGTATACATTCAGCATTCTTTAACAGCAAATACTTGTAACATTTTGTACATTAAATATAATACTACCGACTAAATACAGATTACGAGTTGCAAAACATGACATTTTACATAATTTGTATCACTTCTGTACAGCGCACAATATATCATGTGGTGGCATGTGCTTCATCACACAAAATTTGGCGTTAGGATTATCTTGGGTACCACGCACAGGCGGTTTCTACGCGCTCATACAGTGGGATGCCTCAGGTCGACATGTGGCAAAACCGCAAGAAAACGTTTCCCGTAGGTCACAATAAAGGCTTGATCGAAATATGAAAGCTGCGCATGAAAAACTTCTGGTGCCCAGGGTAACTGTGAAACTATCGCAGCCGCACTCTTATCTTGCGTCATTTAGAAATGCTGCAGAGTTACTTCAGTTTTAGGTAGTATTTCTACAATTGCTTCAGTTTTGACTAGGTATTTCTTTGAAGTCGCGGAAGGACGCAATTTTCTCTCCGGCTGAATGGTGTGGTCTTTTCATTCAGTTGATCCATGCACTTTATTGAACCTCTGTCCTCCATATGACAGTCACTTCTCTACAATGACCAGCTAATTCTGTTCCCAGGAATGCGGCGATCACACCAAGGGGATTTAAGAATCCCACATATTGTCAATTTTCTTTTACTTTTGCTGTTTACACTGAGGACCCTGTCTGTAACAGGGACTACTAAATAAAAACCACTCACAAATTAAGGCAAAGGACAGAAAGCTCTGTCACCTTCGTTAAACAATCAGTTTTCAGTAAAAAATTAAAACATTTCACTTTGCAACTGTATTACAATTTCAGTTTTCACATCCCGCGGTGTTGTTACTGTTCGTTAGCCGACGCCTTATTTTGGGGGTAACAACAGACCTAAACTAAAGAACAAGGTTGTTACCAGGTGAAGAAAATTACGAGCGGATCACATGCAAACGACGTACTTGAAAGATGTGGCTAAAATTCCCCTTTGTTGTCGCTTTACATCTTAGAAATGGGTGTGACTTCGTTCTCGACGGCTGCTTTTACACTAGAATACACTTCAATCAGTAACCGGAGACTTTCACTCTTTTAATTTTTAAGAACAGAGTCTTGGCGGTCTGTCTTTTTCTTTGCGTACAAGAAACAGCCAAGGAGAAACACCATGTAAGATCTTACACTGTCAGCAAGGAACGGGTGGAATCGTAGGCGTCTTCCGAGCCGGCAAAGGGAAGAATTAAGTTTACTCGGCCAGTGTGCTTCGACTCGGTCGAACCTGGGGCCCATTTTTCGGAAGCCGCGGAAACTTTTCGGACCCGTGCCATTTTAGTTCGTCTGTATCTAAAACACAGACAAGTGTATACGTCTGAAAATTCTTTTATGAAGAGAACCTCTCTTTATATTAATAGGTGAATAAAACAGCTCTGTAATCATAAGGTTCGAGATTTTGCTATGGCTTTTTGGTTGCGAAAATTTCCGGGCCTTCGAGAAACGCGCCCCAGGTTAATCTTTCCACTGACGGTGTTATTGAGCAAGACACTAAGGCTTTTTCATAGTGTTTGTATACATTCACTGGAACAGTGCCACGGTGGAAAGGGAAAGGGGTTTTACTCAGGAGGAGGTGAGTCAGGAATTGTGTCAGCCACTTCGCGGCAAGTAAGACTATGTGGTTATGTTTTTGTTACGAGCCATCAGCTACGTGTGGAAGCCTAATTGGTCTAAACATGCCCACCTTTCTGGCTTCGGGTCGTTTGATGTCATTCCAGATGAGTTTGTCAATTTCTTTCTCTTCGTCATTTTTCTTGCTAGGAACTGTTCACTTGTTTTTGACCATGTTGGTTGCACAGAGGCGAGAAATTCGGGGTTTAGCCACAAATTTGACATTACAAAACAGTATTTTTCATAAGGAGGTCTTTGAGGCCTCATCCGTAACAAGACAAGGCTCATTTCCATTTAAAAAGACATTTTAGCCATGTGCCCCGACTTCCCCTTTTTGTCATACAAAAATAACAAAATTAGCCCCGCTGGAGTTATTGACACATTTTGCTTAATTAACGCCAACGAAATATCACATTTTACGACCTATCATCTACTGCAATTCAATTGAATGTGAATTGACCTTGTTGCTCAAAGGGTCTTGCGCGTTTTGAACGCGTGCCACATTCAAAGTGCCTTTATTAACCGCATCCTTGGGGCTCACTAGGAGCGGTAGGAATTCTTTCTAAAGCAAATATTTGTTACTGAAATAAAACAGTTTTATGTCTCATTACTTTGCAGCAGTTTGTAAACGACAGTGAAGGAATGCTGTCAAAAGTCGAAATTCTCTGCAAATAAGTTCGGATAAAGAAAATAGAGGACAGCCAAACAGGGAATAGGATTTAATTTCGAATCACAGGAACAAAATGTTTCAAATCACAACGGAAAAGACCGCCCAGAAAGAGAAGGGTGCACAGTAGAGTTTAGCGGAAAATGACTTGAGCTTACAGAAAACAGTTGTCACTCTTGTGTACGAAGAAAGATTTGCATAGCAAACAGTTTATCAAACTAACAGCTTCTCTAACAATGCACACAAATCCTTAAACAAGCTAGCAGCTATCTTGGAGCGATAAAGTTGTTGTTAATTAGATAGATACCTAACATACTTCAGCCTTCTCCTTGGAGACACACGAAGCAAAAGTCATTTGACTTTGTAAATTATGCATCAGAAATCGAGCACAAAATTTAGGCAGCCCCGCGATAAGCAAATAATAAGCAACTTTGTGAATAAGCATTCCGCAATGGGGCGCGAAAACTCACAAAAAATGATGAATGGTTTGAGAGCTGTCGTGCACCAGGTCAGAGTTTGCCGCCGCCCATTGGCCACGGTTGGGTTTGAAATGTTTGCTCCGACCTGGGGAATTAGCTGCAGAGAGCTGCGAAATGAGGCACGTGGATAAAACAAAAGCCTGGCTCACTATTGATCGGCATATAGAGCCGACACGAAGGATCGCTTGTTGACTTTGTTAGCGATTTCTAAAGGTCTGACGACAGCACGCACCGCTATTGTATTGGCCAACTAATTATAATCGAAGCCACGCGCAGGACACGCACAAAAGAGCGCAAGACAATCCCGCCCTTTCATATGAAGATTAAAGGCACAAAAACAAGCCATAGGCTATTCAATGTAGTTAGTTTGCCTAACGCGTCATTGTGCTAAATGTCTCCAGAGCCCCTCCCACATGCTAAGTCTGCCCAACAACCAGGCGTGAAGTCCCTAAGGAACAAAACAAACCGCTTTATAGGCTCCGCCACGCGTCTCATGTAATATAGTGTTTGCACGCACTTGTGTAGCGTGGAGCGCGACGAGTCAGAGATCGAAGTGAGCTAGTGAGTGCATCGCGCTGCTGCCTACTCGTTGTCACCGCCCTGCGCAAAACTCATGGAGTTCGATTTTGATCCCATGGACATCAGCTTCCCAATTCCAGACCTTGACGATCTCGATTTATCAGAACTGAATTATGACTCGCCTTCACCGTCGTCTTCCTCGTCTGACTGCTCGACGTTTGACTCCCCAGCCACTTCACCACTGAACTCTCCAGTTTCATCCCATTCGCCTGCTCCTGGGAGCGACTGCGGCTCCCCAAGTTCCAGCCCGACAGCATCCCGGCATCGCACACGCTGCCGAACGCCGCGCTGCCTGAAAAAGGAGCATGCGTCGATACTGCGAAGGAATGAAAGGGAGAGAAACCGAGTGAAGCTAGTGAGTGATGGATTTGCCACCCTACGCAAGCACATTCCCACCACACCAGCTAACAAGAAGTTGTCCAAGGTGGAGACGCTGCGTACAGCCATTGACTACATCAAGCACTTGCAGCGTGTGCTGAATGAAAGTAATAGGCATGAAAGGGAAGCCCGTCTGCTCCGACAAGTAGAATGGCTACAGGGTGCATACGATTTACAGGTAACTAGAACATTGTTGTGCTTTTGATTTTGAACTTGTGAACTGAAATGAAACAGAAAGTAATCGAACACGCGGGAACACTTCAAGGCTCGCTAGAGCGCGCTAGAAAGTTAGGCGCGCGCTTATGTTCCTCGGGGCCACAGTTAAGAGTTCAAAAAGTCTAAGAAGATTGTGTTAAGTGACAGGCCATCAAAACTGTCAATTTGTTTCTTCAAAAATAATCAAATTTCAACCCATGTCTTGGTGCAAGATCAAGTTACTTTACTAAAGAGACAATCAACTTCATTTCTCTTTTGTAACTACGCACTGAATTAATGTGGCATGGTTTTAAGAGGCGCGGAACTGTTTGGCGTTGGCGGTTTGGTGCTGGACTTCTAGCTCTGGACAAGCAGGCGAGCAAATTCTGCAAACCATTGTTACTGATGCCAGTTTTCGGCACACGTGCCCCGCTGCAAAACAAATACGATTTTCAGAACTAGATTTCTATTACTAGGGTAACTCACGCGCCCCCATTCATTGCGTCTTTGATTACCTTTCACTTAGCGCTTTATTAAAAACCGCCCATGCAGAACGTTTAAATTATGAATGATAATAATGGCGCAAATGAAGGCTTTTTTGTGGCGAGGGAATTGAAAATAGCTCTATGTTGTAGGCTAGTTTCCTGCCGCGCGCACTAATTGACTAAGCCGTTTTATTGCCTTTCCTGCAGGCCCTGTCCAGAGGGAACCCTGCCACTGCTCAACAGTTGAGCTCCTACCTTCTCCGTCTGCCTGAGATCGCTCCATACCCGAGCGAGGTACCCTTTGTTGGAAGCTCTGTGAGTTTGCCGAACGTTTATGGTCATGTTAACTAATTCAGATTTAGTCTGATTCGAATCAAGTACGATACCGTTCATTACAATGGAATGACAAAGTGTAAGCTGAGTAACTTGGCGTTATTTTTTTAAACGAAATTTGCGTGGTTATTTTTTTAATAGCGCGCAATTTCTACTCGTGTATGTTTTTTTTTGTAAGAAAAAAGTTTAATAAGCTTGGCTTAGGTGTACATAGAATTAGCTCAATCATGTTAAATAGGGCAGCATTGTTTGTTGACAAAGTGATTCTTTTCCTAAGTGAAAAAGGCAAAGTAGGTTATATATATCCAGCAGAGCTGTTGTATTTTTCTTCTCAATTGGAGGTCAATCGCGTAAACAATGTTTGAACTCTTCAGAGTTCTAATAATTTCGTAGTCCAGAGACTTCTGAATTCGCTGTTCTTTTCACAGCATTATTTGTGATATCTCCTTAACGGAAAATTTGTATATAGGACCTCTTGTAAGCGAGGATATAGTATTGATTGCAACTTGCTAGTTAGAACTTTGTAGATTGCGGTTTATTTTTCAACTAATACTATGAGGAAAGTTTCGAATTGAAAGGAATTCTGGCTGCTGTATACAGCCATTTGACATTTCCATCAAATGGAAAAAAGTCGGGGTTTTAATTCTTAGTTTTCTAAGGAGTCCTTTGTTTTTTTCTCCCGAGGGTAGAAAATCTTTGATGTTCTGTAGCTGAATAGCTGTTATTAGCTGGGCTTACGTAACTGGCGTGAAGCCAAAGTGAAATATGCATATTCTGAATGCACAAATTATCCCGGGGTACAAACTTTAATTATCTCGCAATGCGTCAAGAGAAACGGGCTAACAATAAACCACAAGAAAGAGGTAACAGAAGTTTACCGTCGCTGCAACAGAATTTGCATGTTTCATCAGTAGTAGGCCATCGTAGAAATATCGACATAACAGTCAAGTAATAAATTGAACTCCAATGAGTTTTAAGAATTTCCTTCGCTAACGCTCGAAGAACTATTTTTTGTAATGGGTCAGATGCTTGCAAGGTCAAGCGTATTAAAGAAACAACTTCGGGTTTATGAAGGTTTGAAGTAAGGACAGAGTCCATACATCATAGCACACAAAGGCAATTGAGTTTGTAGTTGATTCTACTAAGAAACTCGTGAATATTCGGTATAGCTTTATAAGTAGAATATACCACGATATATAAATACGCATGCACTTGAAAAAAAGTAGTTTAAAAAGCGCGATCTGATAGATTGAAGCTGTGTTGTTCAAAACGGCTCACTGCAATGAACGAAGAAGATTGGTTGAGAAACTATTGTTTTAATAAGAGATCTAAGTTCTAGTTCTGGGGTTTAATATGAAGATGTTTGTCCAGAAGAACTTCGGATTGAACAGTTTTGAACACCCAGCTGACATCTATTAAAAGCGAAATTTGCTCGGCATTAACAAGAGAACTTGTAATCCGTATAAGTCTGAGAACAGACAAATTGTACCAGTGCTGTGCACCGTATAAATAATTTGTAGAATAAAAGATAAGCACTTGAATACCAGGTGCTCATGCAATGACAGACAGATAGAGAAACTCAATATATAGAGCTTATAATGGAATTTGTAAAAGACAAATTAAAGTTGCACAAGTTATTTTTTAAGCAGTGTGGACCGTGTTATTGCTTTAGACTGGAGTCCCCTACGAAGTTGCCTTTGTCGTTTACAAGTACTTTGAAGCTCAAACTTGTTCAAAACGACTGGGTCTTATTGAAACGCTGTGGTGGTTAGAATAAAGCACATGGTGGCCTTTCGAAACGCTCGCCTGAAAGGAGCACACGAAAACGGCGGCACTTATGCCAGAGCGCGAAGCCAGTGTTGGTATTCACATGAAACCGCAAAGTTTGCTTGATCTTTTGAACAAATGATAACTGAATGACCACCTTGCAAGACTAAAACCAACTACTGTACTATGAAAAGTATAATGGTTTTTGCATCGAGCGGGAAAGTATATTTCAGTCAGTTTAAAAGGGTAGAAAGTTTGTTTTCCGCTCAAGGTGGACGTATTTTTCCATCGACTGCACCCCCTGACGCGAGCGTGTAAAACCAAATAACGCGGCTTATCCACAGCCACAGCACGGCAAAAAATTATCACAAGGCCACAAGGGTCTGGCACAAATTACAATAACCCCGGCTAATGATAACTGCCTTCATTTGCGAGATCACCAAGAACAATTTACGACATGCTGCGAGAACAAATGAGCTTTCCCTTGCCACCCAGAGCAGCGCGGAACGAATGAACAAATGGCAAAGATGAGTTATTTCAACACTGTGAGAAACTGGTCTTTGCAAACACTCTTTGAAGGTGAGGCGTGAAGGTGTGAGGTGTGAGGCGTGACGAGAGTTCACTTTATTCGTTTAGCTCAGTTTTAGCAAAAGCGGAACTCCGAGATACGCATTGTCAACTGTCGTCTGCTGTTCTAGGGCAACAGAGCACATAACAGCTTACGCTAACAAGCTTTACTGTCCTTTACTAGCATTCCTTTAGATTTCTTCGCGCCTCTGCGACACGAAATACGCCCTCTCTGGGATATTTGTACCTGTCTTGATAGCGATATTGTTTGGCTTGCAGATAATTGCTGAAGATTGCCTAAGGGGTATTGGCTTTCCTGTTCATAATGCAGCACCTGTTTCGCTTAATGACAACTGACAATAACGATAGCCGCGAAAATAACGCTTTTTTCTACTGATTACAGCAACATGGAATATACTTCATATGGCACTGATTTCTACATTACATTTCCACATTAAAAGCTTAACGGTCTGATGTATCTGGTCGCACAACAAAATTAGCGACAGCACACTGGAGTACATAACTGAACAAACCAAGGACTCCTCCCTTTGGCTTGGACTATATAGCTAAATGGACAAGATTGTAAACTTTGTTCAACCATGCTCTTAATGACTTCTTCAAGGTTTAAGCAGCGGCGAAAATTTAACCACTAAGTCGTTTTGTTTAAACTTTCTATATGCACTTGTTATCTGATGTGAACTAAATATCCTTTATGCCCATAAAGTCAAGGCAGTTAACTCGAATTGTCGCAGAATGGAGCTTACGTACGGTACCTGTTATCAAAACACTGAATGGTAAGATATATTTGGCTAGACTACTTGTGTCGCTTTGAATTAATGTCTACAGTTGATAAAGGACAAGTGATCTGACATGGGAGAAACAGATGGAGCATATGTTTATGATAGCGATCAGGTTATTCTACGCTGAAACCATAGAAGCGATCATAAAATTGTATTGGTTTGTTATCAGGTTCTTTGCAAAAATTGTACAGGGAGTGCTAAACAGAAAGTTATCGCGGTAACTAAGACCAAGTCTCTTGAAACACGGCCTCTTTTAAGTTAATTATAAGTGCTAGAGTATATATAGCGCAAGCACGTGGGTTTGCTGAGTGGACGAGCGTACTGAAGCGCAATATACTACTGTAGATAATTCACTGATAAGGCAAGAAAACCGCAGAGAGTGAATTCATGTGCTGCAAACTGACAGCTTTCACCGAACGATGTCTTAGAAGAGAAACGCTGGGTACATACAACACACAGTGACACTGAAATCCTGCAAGGTCAAATGCTGCTGGAAAGATTGTTTCGATTGTTAGAATGCATTAGCCTTGGATGATTATTGAAACTAACACTCCAAACACATCACAAACGCAGTGGGCTATGAGTTGAGCCGTGCCGGGAAGCCGTGCAAGTTTTTTTAAGACAAATTTTTAATTACAACTCACTAGCAACGACAATTTAAATGTTATAGGTTATCTAGGTGTGCAGTACTGTCAATATGTAGATTTTATGGTAATGAATGTCTACGGCGTAGTGGCACCACTCGGCTGAACGACAAAATTTATTGTTGTCAACATTTTTATCTATTCATTAGGCTTGAGGTGCGAGAATGTTCGAAACTACAGTGTTACGAAACCACTGCTTCACAAACCAACTTCCGTCCTACGCGATCAGTTTTAAATCGCTCCAAAATTGTGAATCCTTCCTCTTTGCATACTTCACTTCTTTCTTTCTTTGCAAAAGAGTTCAAAGTCTGGCAACGGAATATTTATTTCTCAGTCTTCCGTATCACGCCCCCTCAAAACGTCCGACTCTATAGAATCACTCCTTTTCAGTCTGTAAAACTATTTCTAAATT
>JAHPZR010039212.1:0-14888 GCA_019787425.1 Platygyra sinensis | reverse complement strand
GACTGAAGATTTTGAGCCTTATTTTACTTGAAGGAAAAGGCTTCTGCCCAGACCATCAGATTTGAGCTTTTACAACTGGGAAACACAAACTGCAACGTCCAATCCCACGCCCAACTATCAGGTAAATATTTTACACTAAACAATTCACGATATATGGGAGGAATTAACTCTTATTTAATTTTATTTAATTTGCTTTTAGATGTAGGCATGTGATCTTTTCAAGCTCATTTATCTGTCTTCCCCTGCCCTCTGCCCATCTCAAGAGAGATGCCTAGACCACAGATTTGTTCAGGGTGGTGACAGAGGGTCAGAACATCCCACTTCCTGTACCCTGTTCTCCTGTTTCCCATGCATTTACCCTTATCCATCTCGCCCCCGGCTCCTCTAAACAAGAAGACTTAACAGCTGCACAATCCTTAGATGTTTCTTTTCCTTTTTTTTCCTTTTTTTTAGCCTTGCTCCTCTTGTTTATGCCTTTTGGCAGTTTAAGCAACAACATTTTCATGACCTATTGCATTAATAAATTAAAAGGGTTTTCAATTTTACCAGAAGTAAGCCGCAATTTGTCTAGCCCAAGGGTGAATTTTTTTTATTTTTCCGCCAGGCAGAAGTCTCAAAATACGTCAAATGAAAGTCAAATAACATTTTGGGCTCTGGGTTTTGGATGTACTTTTTGAATGGACAGTTTTTTGAAACCCAAGTGATCAAGAGTGGTTATAAAGTAAAAAATAAATGTTTGCTATAAAAACAGTAGATAATGTTGTTGACTGCGGCTTGCCCGAAAATCAAAAGTGTATACATGTACATCTTCCCTGTTACTTCCATTCAACCCTCTTTTTGCTTGGCACAGCTTTCCAGAATGTAGACAATATGTTATGTAAGAGGAGATTGTGTGAGAAATGTTTGAAAAGAAACCTTTGACTCGCTATTTTCATCCTACATGTATGCTTACTTCAATTGAAAAAGTGAACACCACGCCACAATTTTTTCTAGCCTTTTTATACATAATGCATCCAATTGATTTAACGATTTAACAACACAATTAGACCTGACCAATCATCCTTGTTGGTAAGAGATAGTTATTTATCATGTATCTATTCTAACACCGACTCCTGGGAAAATTACTAACAAATTATAAACATTGATCAAAATATTCTTTTACCTACTTAGGTTATAGCAGAGAATTCATCTGGTTTGCTTTTCAAGAACAAACGAGACAGAAAAATCCTAAACGTGGATCCCAAGGTAACTTGCAATATCTACAATGGATGTCTGTCCTTCTTTCCATGTTCGTTTCCATGCTCGTCTGATCCCCAAATATATGTCTAATTGTCTGTTTATCATCCCCTCGTTTGTTTGTTTGCCAGTTCGCCTGTCCATTTGCCTGTCTGTATCTCTCTCTGTCCGTCTGTTTGTCTATCTGTCTGTCTATCTGTCTGATCTGTCTGTCTGTCTGTATGTCTGTCTCTCTCTCTCTTTGTCTATCTGTCTGTTCTGTCTGTCTCTGTCTGTCTGTTTGTTTGTCGATCTGTCTGTCTATCTGTTGTCTGTCTGTCTGGTGTCTATCTGTCTGTCTGTATGTCTGTCTGTCTCTCTCTTTGTCTATCTGTCTGTTCTGTCTGTCTGTCTCTGTCTCTGTCTGTCTGTCTATCTATCTGTTGTCTGTCTGTCTGTCTATCTGTTGTCTGTCTGTCTGGGTGTCTATCTGTCTGTCTGTCTGTCTGCCTATCTGTCTGTCTGTCTGCCTGTACACTGTCTGTCTGTCTGTCTATTTTTTTTGTCTGTCTATTCATACATCTTGTTTTTCCTCCTCAGGCTCTGACACCTGGCGATAATTCAGCTAGAATTCTGATTGAAGCAGCAAAATACACTCAAGTTGTGATTTATGATCACATCACTCGAAGAAAAACGTAGAGCGGTATTCTGTGAACAAATATTTAATGTAAATATATTACTGTTCATGTATCTACGTACATCAAATTAAGAAATGAAAATAGCATCGTTTAACATGGGCACAATGTTTGTATTTCTTCCTTTTTTATGTTTTTTTTTTAACCCTCGCGGATTGTAAAAGTAGCGTTTTTGGAGAGAGCTCTGTAATCATTCACAGAAAATGGTCAACTTGTCAAGATTCTCTTCAATAAAAGAGCGAAAGACAAGAATTTTTAGAGTTTGATATTCTTCTTTGGGTGTATTTTGAGACCTTGTAGGGTACCGGCGAATTAAATGCTGGGGGTAACCCTGCGATGGACTAGCAAATTACATCCAGAGGGAAGAAGAAATACTTCCAGTCGCTTCATGCTATAGGCTCGATTACCAGCCGCTGTTTTGGGAAGGAGCCCGCGCTCCTTCCCCGAACTTCTCGGGGAGCAACGTAGACCGGACTCGAGAAAGCGGCGGAAATCGAGCCTATTCATGCAACAGAAACCGGGATAAAACAAGAAGAAATCAGATAAGTAAGAAAAGCCGGCGGGGCAAGCAAAATAATCCCCCTCCCACCCCCTCCCTCCCTTTCCCGCGCGCGCCTCGGCTCAAGGTCTGTATCCGCCGCTGCCTGATACTACAATTGTCAAACTTGTGACTCTGCGATAAGGTGTTTAATGATCGGCTTAAAATAATAAACAAGAAGCTGAAATATGCAATACATAAACAAATCGATGAGGGAAGAGACTGTTCACAGTGCGAGTTTCACAATATTATATAATCCTATTATACTCCTGTCTCAAAATTACAGACCTCTTTTACTGATGTGGCAGCAAAATGAATGCGGTGTACTTTGGAGTTAAAAATATCTATAATTATAATATTATAGACTCAGTACTAATGGAAAGCGCGCAGATGTTGATCTCGAATTGATGGTTTTCTTTGTTTAAACCTTTTTACCCCGACCCTAGCCCTAAATTGTCTAAAGCGCAAAGTTTTCTGTCATCCGGAGAATTTTGACGGCTGCTTTCAAAACTGGTGAACGTTTTCAAAGGTTGTTCATACAATCAAAATTAAACCCCGTCCTCTAATTTGCCAGTTAAAGTCGCCAACAGGAGACAGGTGTTATTGAATCTTGCTTGCGATGTAAATATATTAACAACGAAACCTCCATTTTATTTCCAAGCGCGCGGTTTTAGGCGCTTATATCCGGCATGATACCCAGCAACTGAAGACTTTTTTTTGTTTAGTTGAAGAACAGTGCACATTTTCAGGGATCTTATCGCATGAACAACAAGTTAAAGACGTCACCACTAGAGCATTTGGATTAGAGCGCTCTTAATTTGTGACAAAAAGGTGGGTTGCTTTAAGAAGAGATTTCAAGATGCATTCACAATATGTTTTGCTAAGAGCCAAATGAACACTATATCCCTCGCTCTTACAACCGAAAATTTGTTGATCACGTTCTCGTACTATTTTGAAGGTGCTGCAGGATCTTTGCTATTGGAAGGTAACTTTATTTTTTTGTTGTTTTGTTTTTCCTTCCGCGTTATGCTTATACCTGAATTTTTGGCCGGTGTATGGTTAGTTGTTTTCAGGCTAAGATGAATTTACAGTTATGAATTTATTTCTTCTTTTCCAAAATCAGTTTCTCAATTCCACACATTTTCGACTTACTTCCTGAAAGAGAACAGAAATGACTGAACTGACAAGTTTACCTTTGACTCGAATCCTCCAAAATGAATATCTTCCTTAAGTTAATAAACCTCAAAATGACAGTGTTCTCTTCATTCTAAATCGCTACAACTACAAGTCGTACAACCGCCATAAAATAAGTTTCTTCGATTGAACACCTCATTTAGCAAAATATTGTTTGATCTGCATACCGTATTTCCCTGCCTACCGTGAAGGAACCTTGTCGCCATACAGGTTTCAATAAAGCATAAATAATTTTCATGTGAATTTAAATGGGCTATGGCTAGGTTGTTGATGAATCTACAAAATAGTAATAAACTAGAATATACGATTGATATTTAATTGGCGTGTTTATAAAGAAATGAACTCGTTTCATTGCTTAATGCTAATATGATAGATGGACTATAATGTTGGCAAAGAATGAAAACGTGTAGTACAGCAGAAAAAAAATTAGAAATTACAGACCCAATTGTAGTTAATTCTGACTGTATGACAGTGATATTTTGGTGTTTGCACTAAGTCAATCTATGTAGGTACAGTTCATTTTTCGTTGATCAAACAAGATTAAACGTTCTTTAGGTATAAAAATTAAATATTCAGATGGAACCGGACGGTCGCCTAGAATACGCTTTTATCAGCTGAGATTATTATGAATGGTTATTGTCTTTTTGGTCACGAACGTTTGAAAAAGGAATTGAAACCAGCTGGTGATGGTCAATTTTGCAGCTCGAATAGAAAGACTAGAATATTCTGGTCAGGATATACTTGAGTAAATTTCATTCTTATTTGTAATTTCACGTCTTTAAAAACCTTTAAACTATCAAGAAATTCAAATGAAGTAAGCATTTGATTGTGCTGTACAGCTTTTGATGGTTCTAAATAAGCGATCAGTTCAATTGTTCCGAAAATATAAAAAAGAAAGCTTACGCTAAATCGTGTAAAGTAATAAGTTGTTTTTACCTCTCGGCGCGCTTCAAGAAGGGGTAAAATTCACTTAGCTCGCGCAAATATAATTAACCTGGTAAACTCTCCCGCTCCTTGATGTAAAGTGTAGACCGAAACTATCGCGTCGCTCGAATTTGAGAATATCGCATCGTCCGCACTGATCTATCCCTGGGTCTCCGAGGATGTGGTCACATGGAAACTAAGAATAAAATTATTCAAAAAAAAAAAAAAAACCAACAGGTTTTTGTGAGGAATCGATCCTTATTCAGTTTATCTATCATAGTGGCAATAGTACACTCAGCATTTTCGTGACAAAAAAGCAAAACGGATTCGAAATTACCATTCTGTATTTTTTTCACTGGAAACACACCTGCTTTCGTAGCTGTCTTGTACATGAATTAGCCGAACTTTCAGGAAGTCCTTGAGTAACCGCAATGCAGTCTTTGACTGCATTGCTGCTTTCAAGGGTTTCTCGTTCGATGAAAAGATAAGTGGGCCTATGATACCAATATTTTCCAGCTCTCGAGAACACGCTATAAGCCATTAGGCTAAGTTGTCACTAAGTAAACCGCTTTCAACAGATGCTCAATCATGTTTTTTTTTTTTTTTCCTTTTTCTTTTGTTGGACGCAGCTTCACAGTCTGTCAGTGAAACTACGTATTTCAATTCAGTTTTTACCGAGAATGGTCATTAAGTTAGTACCCACTCGTTTCTCTGCCTTATTACAAGAGAAGACTGGTTACAAGTCTGGGATTGGAGCATTTGGTTTATCAACTGAGTTGATAATGTGAACTGGCCACCGTAAAGAGATTCGAAAGCTGACGTTTCGAGCGCTAGCCCTTCGTCGGAGCGAATCAGTTGTGTAGCCTTTTTTTAAGGTGCCGAGTATATGATAATTACGGATTTCGCGCCCTATATAAAGATAACTCTAAATGTTTGTTAACTAAAATAGCTATTTTTTCTTCAATAAGTGCAGTTCTTCTAGTGCGCTAACGATAATCCGTCCAATTTTTTGCTGGATGAACAGAAAATTGCGCCAGAGATGGGAAATAGGTCAATGTTGGTGCACTTGTTCATGGGCCTCGTCTGGTTTCTGTGTTTCACAACTGCGTCTCATGATCACCACCTAGAGGCCGGCTCGTGTACCCAAGATATCCACTCAGGTAATTGATCTAAAGCAATAAGATCTGCATTTGTTATGATTAATTTGCAATTTGATTCTGATTCTCATGTTGTAAGTTATTAGAGTGGGAAACCGCACGAAATACCTCACCTAACGAACAACTCCACGTAGGCCGAGGACTTGGTCCTGTAACCAGTTGCAGGCAAAAAGGGCGTTGTTAAATGTTTTGGCGAATTAAGCGTGACACTTTTTTGTCCTATTTTCGATCTGATCCAAAGGGTATCCATCCAAAGGAGATGAGGATGAGGTGAGAAGGGGAAGGTTAGGATCAGGGTAGTGATCGAAATCTCTTTTCTAGACAGATGTCGCGGGCTACTTAACTCGGCGAGAAAAAGTTGGTTCGTTTTCTTTGGATGTGATACATAACACTTCTTCCTTTTCTAAACAGGTTCTGATAAAAATTGCGATAGCAGTTATTTGCCAGATGACGGTGTTATCAATGAAGATCGAGGAAAACGCAAATACCAGATGTACAATGGTGACGCAGTGTTCCGCGGATTTTATTCATTCCCAGTGAAACCTATTCCACGGAAAAACTGCTTCGACGAGGAAGCAATGCAATTTCTTCAAGAAGGGGTAAGGATGATAAAACAATCGTATTGCCAAGTGCAATTTTAATGTTTAATCTCATCAACTCAAAGAAATTGAAATAATTTTAAAGAAAGCAACGAAAACAGTGGCGTTGTATAAAACAAATTTAAGTTCAAAATAAGCAAAATCCGGAATCAATCGACAAACTTGACATTCAATTTGCTGGACTTGTAATGGGCCATTTCATACAAATGCAGAGTTCGTCTCGATTCGTTTCGTTTCAATTTGATGCGTTGCGTTTCGTTTCGTTTCGGTTGGTTTGATTTGGTTTGCTTTCATTATATATTTTATCTCATACCTCGAGGAGTCTCCTAACAATGCACTCAATTCCGTAGCTGCCCGTGGTCCTGGAAAACTGCACATTTCATAAGTCCGCTCTAAAATGGACCATAGAGTACCTGGACGAGAACTTACAAGATGAAGATCATACGGCATACATATCACCTAACAGGAAGTTCCTCTACTATGACGACGATAGAATCAAAGGCGCTTATAAAGACTTTAAACCCCCAACCAGACAGAGGTTGTTGTACTTTAGTAATTTCACGAAGCTGATAAAAGAGCTGGACAGAGCTGACAATGGAAGCCGGGCATACTTCCAGGTAAAGTACATGCAAGAGAATATCAATAGTAAGAGAGCTCTCCGGCTGTAATCCCCCATACAGGGTTAAATTTCAAGGGTAATCCCTTTCAAGTTATTTTTAGACATAGTGCCCAGTTCTTGCGCGGTTGATTTCAACACGCGCATTGCGTTGATGCCTTTTGACATATTCGTGCGAGAAAGATGCGCGCCGCGGGGCGCCGCGTGATTGGCGTCTTCTAGACCATTTGCTAGCAGCGGTCTAAAAATAACTTGGAAGAGATTACTTTTGGAATAACGTGTGTATTGGACTGCATGAGGTAACCGTCTTATCCTTCGTGCTCTCTAGGTATGTGTTAATATCTATTGCACGTTCAAAAGTCAGAGTTGCATGTAGAGGAGATTTGTTTCGGAAGTTTGCTCTCGTGCTCTCGTCTCCTGAGTCACTCGTACATTTGTGTAACCTTACATGATGAATGCAACATCACTTAAGCTAACATTGCCCGCGCTTCTCCGGATCCGCTATTGTTGGGAACGCTGAAAGTTACATGTCAACCGTTTAACTGGTCGCAATTTTCTTCTCACAGTCATTATTAGTCCTTCAAGAGGGTGTGAGCTCATCAATGATGGACGACATTGATTCATTCAATTACACATGGCTTCTGGACCTTGTTAGGCGCATGGAGTGGGGCGATGAAGTCACTAACATGCTACTGGTTGGAATGCATGATGTCGTCACACCCACGCACTACGACACCCTGGAAAATCTTTATGTTCAGGTTGGTACAGAAGGTTGTAGCAAAACACAGTCATCTGTTTCATTAGTCCAGTCCCTGAACTCTCCTTTCTTCCCGCCGTCTATAGGGGCTGAACCCGGGCGGGCGAAAGAAGAGTCCAGGATAACTTGCATGTGCATGCTCAGAACGCCGCCATTTTTTCCCCCCAAATCGGGGGAAAAACCATATTTGGAAGAACTTTCCAGATTTCGCTTGTGGCGCGATTTTCTGAATAACAATATACAAGCAACAACTTCTGCATTCAGATTGGTTAAAAACATGTCAATTAAACCTACATCAGTGGAATTTCACCAGTGCCACGGTAAACCACAGTCGATTGTTTTTTACCACAATAATATCAAAGATAACGAAAGAAATCTTTGCTAAGATTTGTTGACAATTGAAAACACCGACTCGGGCTTGAAGTGCACGTGCTGCATTATGCAAATGAGCTACTTGTACGCGTCAGACTTTCCTTTCAAAAAACTTTTCCAAACTCGCTCAACATGCAGAAAGGATACGAAAAAAATGTTTGGGGAAGAGAGTAATGACGCGTACTCGTTCTTGATAAGAGTACAGACCATGATAAAATTTTATGTTTTTATGTTTTGTACCACAAACATCAACGTCAAAGAACTTGATGTATTTTTTTCAGAGCGCGAGCTGAAAAAGGCATTGCGCGACACATTGACGCAAGCGGCGTGGTTGGGACCTGGTAATTTTTGATTGGTTCGTTCTGAGCATGCGCATGCAAGTTATCCTGGACTCTTCTTTCGTCCGCCCGGGTTCAGCCCCTATATAGGCGGCGGGAAGAAAGGAGAGTTCAGGGACTGGACTACTGTTTCATGCGAAAGAGATTGGTCCTAAAAAACCCCAAGGGGAGTCTCCAGTTGCGTTCAATTACAATTACAATTAGTAAAGGCTACACAATAGTAGCTAGTTATATTTCTCTATCTCATTGTCATATTGAGGGGAATATTTGCTTTCATGTAACGTTCGCTAATTTATTTTCTCCCATCCTAAAAAAAAATGATCACAAATATGCCTTACCATTATTTTTTTAATTTCTTCATTCGACAATGCTAGCACGAAGTCGATCATCGATGCTACTTTCTTACGTTGATTTTATTGCTGAGATATTAGTTTAGTCACATACGACTGAAATTTTTAGCCATCATCAGTTTTTGCAACGTACTTAAAATGAAGGAAAACTGAAAATAATGGTTTAGTAAGATAGAAAAACACTCAAGAGATAACAATAAATGGCAAGGAGCAAGGATGCTTAAGGATGGAGAAGATTAACAAAGATTACAAACGACGAACTTGAAAGCTAAACTCAAGCTGTTTAAGGCCTGGGTCAGGAATGTAAACTAGAATTATGGTTGGGAAGCTATATCTCTTGTTATATTTGTTTTACCAAGCTGAACTTTTCCCTGATTATAAAACTAGACGTCCTGATTTGCCCTAACATATTATTTTTGATCCCGTGACATGTCATGTGACCATTTTTAAAAATTTCAGTAAATCAGCGAATTGGTGGCGAATTTCCATCCTATTGATCAATAAATGAGCGTTTTCAATGCAAATTTAAATCATCTACCTTCCTACGTTTGGAATGATCTCCCTTGATTTCGTTTTCAGAAGATCTAAATGATCAAAAGTCGAATTTTGTTGAAAAAACGACCTTTCACCCCACAAAATTTTTCTGTGAAAAGAGGGACGGTCATTCCAAACGTGAGAGTATGGAAGTAATTGACCTGCATCTGAAACGCATTTTTGCTGAATGATATTACTAAAAACCGCCACCAATAGACCTTTATCACACGGCTGCCATGCATTTTGAGTCCCAGGAGAACAAAAAGCTTTGTTTTTGCCCGTCCAGCTTCGTACTGGATGAGAGGTTAGACGGGCAAAATCTTTTGTTTTAGCATTGCCTGATAAAGGTCTTTTCCTCAAATAATGGCTTTTTTCCGCTAAAAGTCACGTGACTTGTCACGTGACCTGTCAGAAGTGCCAATTCTACTTTAAAATGTTCAGAACATTAAAAGCCAACTGTGTGCTAAATCTGGTTTTATTGCCATTTCTACTTTAGAAATATAGCTAATAAATGATTTTCACCGGTAAAAGCGTTTGACCCAGGCCTTAACTTTACTTGAGAAATTTTCAAGATGCGCAAGCCGTGTATGACCGGCAAGCTACAAAAATATCAGTTCTGAAGAGTGTAGCACTATTAAGGCGGGGGTACGCCCGAAAGCCGTATTTTGGCTGGGTTTTATATTTTAATGCAGAGATCTCGTTTACGTTTCAAGCAATCAAGAATCTCTATGCTCATTTCACATATCTATGTTTTGGGTCGTTTTGTAAATTTTTGGTGATTTTTAGGTATATTTGGAGATAAATAGTTTTTCTCAAAGGATTAGTAAAATTTATGGAAATAGGAAATTTGGAAGATTTGGTGTTGTTTTAAAATTAGAGTTTGAAGTTAAAAATAGGTAGATACACTCCAAACAGTTGCCCAACAACCTGGGGTGCCATTGTGCGGTCGGGCAACTGTCTGGTGGTGTTTCAAAAAGCCATTTTTTCCCTTTCAACCGCTCATTAAACTTACCCAACATTTCACTGAAATTTCGGGATGTACCCCCGCAACCTGAAACTGTCCCAAGGAATGCGAGCCCGAATCTAAATTATTGGATACTTTTGCTGTAAAGTGGGCGAGTTAAAAAAAAATCCAAAATTTTACAAATTATAGTAGAGTTCATTTACCTTTTTTACAAACCCAGAAATTTTTTTGCAGTTTTTCGAAAATCCCATTTCTCCTTGGGTTTTAGAAGCTCTTTAAATGTTGGGGGTACAATTCACATCTTGCACGAGGCTTTCTTTACGCCAAAGAAGGCTCCTTTTTGATGAAAAAGTTACGAGCATCCTTGGGTTATCATGTTCGGAGATCTCCACTGACACAATGATGCAAATATCCCTCAATTACAACGTTGTAACGTTTGGATATGTAGGTTTACCCTCTTTATCAAGAGTTCCCTTTGAAAAGCGAAACGGTTTTTCTGCCTTACTTCATCTCCGCGAAAATTTGGGCGAGGCGATGAAAGAATTATCCTCTCAGTGCTGTAGTTTCTGGCAGATAGCTTTCAAATTTTATTTAACATAGATCGACATTGGTGACCTTAATAAATGATGCAATATACTGACATTACTTCTGCAGGACACAGCGAGGGATCGCTAGCAGGCAAGCTGGCCCAACTGTGATTCATTTTTCCGCTTGCCAAGTTAGTCGTATTTACTGTGATGTTTTTTTTGTTTGCTTGCGTCACAGATTTTTGGTCGGAAACGTGTGATACTGTTCAGCCCGGATTATTTTCGTTCGCTGTATCCCTTCCCCATTGGACACCCCCATGATCGACAAAGCCAGGTATGATTCACTCATGTGCAGTGACAGTTAAGTTAATTCTCTGATTATAACTACTTCTTGTTCAAAGGGGATTTTTATTTTGTTTTTCGTTTACTGATGTATTTGTTTGTTTGTTTGTTTTCTTTTTTGGTTTTTGTGGTTGATGGTATATTAACGATACATAAAGTACCGGTAACTACTTTTTTCCCAATGCAATTTGCCTCTCTCGTATTCTCGATTAAGAAAGGCGTTCTTTGCAAAATTTCATGGCAATATTTTCCTGTCCTGGTTCCTTCTAATCGAAAGGAATGCACAAAACGAAATGAAAGGTTTATAAACGCGGATTTATTAAAAAATATCCTCAAGTCAATGGGTTATTATTCTGCTACCACAGGACAATGTGAGGTTCGAGCTTCTATCAAATGCATCTTAATAAAACTGGGGATGCCCCTGCATAAGGTGTGCAGTGATGTCACACCGTTGATGATTGGCTTTCGTGGTTCTAACCTTTCATTGCAACTAAACACTGAACTGCACTGCACCTGGGAAGGGCGTTGGCTGATGAATGACATGGAGCTCTGAATTCCGAATCGAGCGGTCTGCGTTCGAGCTCTAACTAGAGTGTAAACGTGTTGTGTTCTTGGGTAACCTGCAGCGTTTCAACAGTACAAATGGGTACCAGTGAATTATTAGGGTAACTTGACACAATGCTGAGGAGTAACCTGGATGAGGGGCATCCCATAGCATCTATCGGGGGAGGGGGTTTAATATCCCTCCTATCGGAAGAAAGGGGTTGGTAACCCTGCTGGCCTGGATCTTTAACGTCATCATCCATTCGTTACTTCTTACTCCCAAAGAGCGAGTTAGTATTAAGAGGTTTGCTTTGACGATTTCGTAACTTCTACGCCATTTTGCCTGTTTCTTTCTTGTTGAAGGTGGACTTCGATACCCCGGATCTAGACAGGTTTCCCAGGTTTAGCGAGATTGAAGGAATGGAGGTAGCCATGGAGCCTGGAGAAGTGCTTTATATTCCAAATTACTGGTGGCATTACATTGAAAGCGAGATGCACAGGTAATTATAATCCTTCTACTAGTGAAGAAGCTAAAGGCTCGTAAATTGAGACCCGCGGCAGCAGCACGTGATAATTAAGGTTATTTGCATTCAGTCTCGCTTGGGAGTTGTATCTATAGCTACAAGGGTTGAACTTAGAACAGCATAATGAATAGTGCCGCGGCATGTTATATTAATGTCCTTCTCAGCGGCGTCTTCTACTGAAGGATCACAAGCCGGTCTCAGAATCGAAGTTAACCACCATGTACTGCATACAACAGCCAGTACTACATAAGGGCTCTTCTCATTAGCTCTACTTGGAATAACTACATGTCCCCAGAGTTAAATCGTTAAAATTTTAAAGGGAGCAGTTCATTTCAATGGTCGACAGAAAGCACACGAAGGGCTGTAGCTACTGAGTTGAAATGTAAAACACAACATACAGAAATATAACTCAGTAACCTCCATTTGCATTAGTTTTTTGTGTATGGGCGCTCACCAGGTTTTCAGTGATCCTCAAATACGGAAACACCAGTGCTTACAGTACAGTGCGGCGTAATATCCATAGCAATGGTCAGATATTAGGGTTGCATCTAAAAGGTTGAAACATTGAACAGCTCAATTATCAGAGGAAAAGCTCAAAATAGTAACCTTAAGTCGTTTGCAAGGTCACATGCTGAGATTTCGCTCAACTAGAGTACTGATCTTTGGTGATTTATGTTCCCTTTTAGCAACACTATATCAGTAAATTTCTGGTTTGAACCAAAAAACACGACTAAGGATGATGACGTTAAAGATCCAGAGAAGTACGACAACAAAACTGCTGAAGCACTGACGGAGAAAGGCCTTGAAAATGACAAACTTCAAGCGGACGAAACTGACAACCTTGTCGCTGAATCCGAGCAAACTACGAAGGAAGACTTACCGGCAGATGTCAATAACAAACATCCCAACGGGCACAATGACGAAGCAACGAAAGATCAAGTAGAAGATGCAATAAGCGAGGAAAGTGCGAAAGTTGAAACGGAGGGAGAGAAAGTTGAAAGTCAGGAGGAAGAAGAAACAGCGATAGAGCTTTCTGCTGCGCAATACCTGGCTCTCTTAAGAGAGACGGAGATGTCACTTTTTCGGGCTACTTTTAATCACGAAAAGGTTAGTGAACAAACGTTTTTAGGCTAAAAGAAAGCTATGTAACTTTTACAAAGATGAAAGATTAGTTCAGTTAGGAAAACTGCACTGGCAGATGTGATGCAGTCACGCTGTACGCCATTCTTCTTGACCAAACTTTGTGAAGATTGGGTACCAGTGTTGCCCGACAAAAACACTTGGATTGTTTGGGTGTGCTGTTTAAGAAATTTAATAAAAACAACTTATACCGTGTTCCTGTTGAGCAGTAGAAACACGAATGGAAGTTTGGGAAATTAGAAAAGCTTTAGGAAAATGAATTGACTGGTGAGTGTTTCCAGCGTTTTTTCGAGTTCTTCCAAACTTCCACGAGTGTTTCTATGAATCGAATTAAACAAGGAGAACATCGATTCTGCTAAATTCCAACATGTCTCAGCTTCATGCCTCATGTTTAGGAGTGTTTTGTCCATCAGTTTCCCTCCATTGCTGTATCACTCTCGCTGTCAGAACTCGGTCCTCTGGCGCTTAGCTCTTCAAATCTCCTTTGTGCAGTAGAACATGATAAGAAGAAAGTCAATCAAAGTTTAAATATAGATGTATTGTGAAATGCCGCACCTTACGCTTTGTTATGGTTGCTATTGCGATCTACGTTGACGAACATATAAATTATGTTGTACAGTTTTTTGATCAAAGCTACATATTAAACAATAGAAAAAAATCGCGAAATTAATACAATCCAATTCTAATATATTTCATCTCAAAATCGCGAAATTTTTGGTACACTGCAATTCTATTTTCCTCTAAATATCGCGAAATATGGCCCTTGATTTAGTGAGAATAAGGTATGTAGAAATAGCCTTGCCCGTTATTTATTTTTTACAGTTTTAACCGCTTCCCTCGCGGACATTTTAGAGGAGATTTTAGAGAACAAAGCAAAAAACAAAGAGAACAGATTTTCGAGAAGAAACAGAACATTAAAAAGATAAGGAGATTTCCCTCGCATTAGTTCTAATCTCTATACAGGAAAATAGTACTTTCCATTCTGACTCTACGGTTTGCCTGATGCAGTATTCTTAGTTTATTGATAAATGCACCTCCAGGGGCCCGTTTCTCGAAAGACCCGGAAACTTAACGGGCCCGAAATCATATTTGGAAATTAGAGTCTCAAGAAAAGTAGGGTGTGTTCTGAACTCTAATGAGGTCTATTTTGTTTCTTTGGCTGATAACTTTACTGTGCAATTTTCAAACTTTTTGAAACTCCCACCTGGAATGGGAAACAAAACAGCTTAACGGGCGCGATAATTACCGGGAGCTTCGAGAAACAGGCCCTAGGTCCGGGTTGTTCAAAGCCTGATTAACCTAACCCGGGGTTAGCGAGAATTTTGATTTCAGTTTTGTAACTTTTTGGTGAGGTGTTCTGTTTATATGGTTTGCCCTGCACTTTCAAGCTGTAGTAATCTCAAATTACACCAAACGCTTGAGGTGAAAAACGTGTTTAAACAAGAAAAAATAATGCTTTAGTTAACGTTTAATCCTGGGGTAACGTTAACCGACTTTCGAACAACCCGGAGTTGAAGGAGCGGATATGGTCAGTAACCCAGTGCATTTCTCAACAAAAC
>JAHPZR010039211.1:0-20000 GCA_019787425.1 Platygyra sinensis | reverse complement strand
GGTCACGTGACCAACTGTTGCAAAAGGGCTATTAATCACGAGGCGTTTGTGTTTGTTTGTTTGTTTGTTTGTTCAGGGGTGAAGCCGAATTTCAGTATTGTAAGACTGCCAAGCAATTGGACTTGACTCGATCAGAGATTTTTGCACTTACACAGCAGTTTGAAGAGGACTTGAAAAGGATAGAGGTCAGTTCCTTACCGTTAGTTTAAGTTATATTTAAATTATTATCTGTGCTTCATGATGATGTTCATGGCACCAATTTACTCTCATTTTTAAAGTTCTGTGAAGTTGATCAGTAATCAGTGGGCTCTGTTCTGGCTCTTAATGCGTTCTACGGGAAGAGAACACAAAATTGAGCTAAACTTGATGTGAGATGCCCTTGCACGAGCACATGTACATGTACTGTAAGTATGAATAAACGGACTGGCGGGCAAGATACCAGTTACAGAAATACACAACTGTACACCTGTGCGTCATAGACCAGTGCACACATCTTTCTTTTCTTTCTTTTTTTTTTCTTTCGTCATGGCAAAATTGGTAGGTATACTAAATATTAAAATACTACAACAAGTTGTTTACAACTCCTGAAGTGCATAAAAGCCCGACACTTTTGCTTACATGTACATGTATAACATCTGAAGCGAACATGACGTGTGCATAATAAACAAGCTTGCGCAATAGCCTTTTTCATGGTTAACCTTGCTCATTTGCATTACAATAAAATCTAGCATGTATGCGAGGCACTTTCGGGGTATTTTATAGTTTTAGCCCGAAATTGCCTCGCATCCACGTTGGATTACATTGTAATGCAAATGAGAAAAATTAACCGTGAAAAGGGCTATTCCGAACGTAATTCCCAATCCCTGGTTAGTAATGATAATAGGACTGAGTGGAGTTCAATTCGGTCTGTAATCATGCAAGTGATTTTAAAATTGGACCTTCACGCAGCGGGAGTTCGATTTGTTTGTTACGAGTGTGACCGAATTGGACAACACAAAGTCTTATAACAAACTGTCCGATAACAATTTGGCAAGTGAATTAGGGGAAAATAGGAGTTTTTCAAACCAATCATAATCAAAGAAATTGATTCTTTTTTTATTACTCGTAGTAATGACCAGTAACAACTCAGCAAAATATCTGGATTCTGATTGGTGAATGCGTCAATAGCACTGTTATACTAATCGAGACCATTGCATGTACATGTATTTTTAACAGGAGAAAGGATTTGCATTGAAGAAGAGTCTAGCTGAACTGGCTATAGCAGCAAATAAGATAGCACTGAAAAAGAGAACACAAGAAATAGACGATGAGCGGTAAGATACAGTAACTGAAAAGATATGTTACTCGTGATTAGTTAGTCCACGAGAAAAAGGAGAATTACTTAATTTTTTGCTGGGTGGTTCGAATTCTGCAAAGCGGACCGCCAAGGTGATTCGAATCACGTTCGGCGAATTCGTTTTACAAAGCATCACACAAGAGAAAACTGTCACAGTAGAATTTTTGCTCTCTTTTATATAACTCAGAGCAGACAATTTGAGTAACTTTATACAAATCTAAACAAATGTGTTAACTTTTTCACACATGCCTCGAGAATTTTAAATCACTCCGAACACGAAACGACCAGCGTTCATGCACCAAAAGCGAACAGCAGACTAAAAACGCTGAGGACATTCATGGACACCTTTCGGGGATGTTAAACAAGATGCTAAAAAGATCCTCGTCAAAGATTCTTGGATAGGATCTGTTTAATTATTTCCAGCATCTTCAAAGATCTTGTCCCAAAAAATGCGTAAGATTTTGCCTAGAATTTTCAAGATCTTGGAAGATCCTTGCAAAGGTCTTCATGAGATCTTCCATTTAAGGATCCTAGTAAGATATTTTAAAGACTTCTTGAAAGGATATTTGAAAATTCCCTATCTTTTAAGATCTTCAGTGATGACTTTAAAGAGCTTGCAAGATCCTGCGACCATGTAGAGATCATTTTTGATTTGTCAATAGCCCTATGCTGTCCGGCTGCTTTCTCGTGTTAAAGCCAGCCAACCGTAGTAAGAATTTTTTTTAAAGCACTTAAGAACAGTTAAAAACAATTTATGCTTTGGAAATTGTGGTGACTTGTTAACCTTTTGAAAATAAGCTCCGATTTTAGTTTATATTACTTACATGAACACTGTACTTGAGGTAATGGTTACACGAACGAACGGTTTTGTCTGTTTTGCAGATATTGGAAAGACACAAGTATTAAAGATATTCAGGTTTGAAAATAAAGTGCTATGTCTGATTGAAAATAGTGCTATGTCTGTAGGCGAATTACACTGAGGACGTGTAATAGATACATGCAGTAAAACTAGACTAAGTTTGTCTTTTTAGCAGTAATAATATGTTTGTGGTTGTTTCTTTATAGGATGACAGACGGCGTAAGCAAAGCTTGACAGAGAAACTCAAGTAAGTTCATGTACTAAGATGAGTTTAAAAGTAATCAATTAAGTAGCTCGTGCTGTGTGTGTTTTGGTTTTCTTTTATCTTTCTATTGCATGAAAGTGATAGAGCCAAAAAAGTAACCTGCGATCAGACGTCCTTTCTTTTTCGCGGCGGGAAGGTACGCCTGATACAATTACTTGACTATTTGTCTGTTGCTAGTCCAGAATCTGGACTTTTCTCTGATTGGTCAAGAAACAAAAGGTAATCATAGAACTAAGCCATGATTGGTTACCTGTGTGGCAGTGTGACTTCCGGTCAAAGAAATGCCCCCAGCTGATGGCGACTGATGAGGCGAGCGAAGAGAGCAAGTTTTTGTCAGCTTTAAATGCTTCTCTTGAGAGTTTTGTTGTTTTGGCTGTGCTACCGACGGAATTCAGCAAGAGCGCTATATATCACTAATTCCAAAAGTGCTGTTTCATATGGGCAGTACAGCCAACGCCACATCAAAATTCAAAAACCACCGTTGCTTTTTGTTGGCTTACAAAGAGGAGCGGTACCTTTAACCAATTGACACGCTAGACGCACAAGGATAGCATTTCTTGTTCTGCCTCTGAAACTTACTCATTTACGAACGAAACAGGAGGATGGGTTTTACAAAATTAACCATATTTTACTCGGCCGTACTGTAAGTACTGTATGTAAAATCACGCTGTTCGTGCCTTGTGTAATTCCCGCACACGCGACTTCCGGTAATTCCGATTGATTCATTATCTGATGGCATCGCCAACATTCTCGCTGACAGATATTTTAATTTGGGGGGCGGCAGACGAATAGTGAAGTAATTGTATCAGGCGTTCCTTCCCGCCTCGAAGAAAAAGGCCGCCTGATCGCAGGTTACCAAAAAAGCGATTTTTGACGCTCGCTGCATGCCTGTGTTTTTAAGATGTGTCCAGAGAAACATGCGTACGAAATATGAAATTCGCTTTCCTGTTTGCGTGGAAAATACTCGCGGTAAATGTCGACACAATCTTTTTTTGTAGAGGGATATCAAGCCAAGGGCTTAAACATGAATATGGCAAGCGACGGTTGAGTAGGGACTTGATGGTATCCTAAGGATATGTTGTCTTTGAAGACAAGAGAAGGTAGGTTTTTTATGTCTTAAATAAAATCCCTTAAAAATATCTATTATTGTGTAGATACAAATTAATTTAACGGCTGATCTCATACTGATGGTTACTGTACAGTGTTTCAATAGGCCATTTGCAACAGTTGGTCACGTGACGTGCTTTTCAAGAACACACTTATTAATCATTGGTAATGCATAATGTTATCAGAAATGGACAGAACAGTTCCAAATAAGCTTACATGCAAATTTTCAGGTTTATATCTTTTAAGCGGGGAACTTTTATGGACGTTAAAAATTAGAAGGATTTGTATGAGAAGAAGTCGCTTTGCCCTCCAGTCACGCTCCAGTGGTTTTCCATACAAATCCTTGTAATTTTGCAAGTTTTAAGCTGCCATAAAATCTTTGCCTTTCGGTGTAAGGGCCTAGAAATTTCCATTTTTCCTAATCTTTTACCCTTCTTTCTATCTCCAATGGTTATATGCCAGCAGCTTCTTTTGGTAGTGATTAATAACAGAAAAGGTTTCTGGAGGGCAAAGCTTCCTCGCTTCCATACAAAACCTTCTAATTTTTGCAATACTCAAATCGTCATTAAATCTCAACCTTATACGGCATTGGTCTGAAAATTGGTGTCCTGGTTATTTAAAACATGCTCTTTCTAGCTCTGAAATTCATTTTGCTGTAGCTAAAAGTTTAGAAATTATCGGTCACGTGACCAACTGTTGCAAAAGGCCTATTAGTGCAAAACTTCGCCGCCCGCGTATTAACAGATTCTAAAAAGTTTGATCACATTTCGCCTGTTCTTCGGGAATTACCAGCTATTAGTCAGTGATACTACCCAAGTATACAAAATTGTTAATAGTCTCGCTCCGTTGTATTTGATTAGCAAACTTAGTACGCGATCAGAGGTACACAACTACAACACGAGGAAAAGGGACAATCTACATCTTCCTCTATGCAGAACAGCTACTGCGCAACAGTCATTTTACTATCGCGCTTTAAGTACCTGGAACTCTTTGACTGCAGACACTAGAAATAGCCCGTCACTATGTACTTTTAAGAGGAGCATCAAACGCGAATTGCGGGAGCAGACCCTATGTACGTTAAATAGTTAATGATTAATATTTGATTTAGTTTAGATCTCCGAAGAGATACGCGCATAGTTTAGGTTTTTAGTTTTGTACCAAGATTGTAATAAATTTAAGCTTTTTCTTCTTATCCCCTCTTTTTAGCATTTGTAAGTTAACTCAGAATAGCTCTTTGGGAGAGTTAATAAAATTATTGTATTATTGTAGTTTTAATTCGTATTTTATTGGAGGTTCATTTGTTCGAAATTTGCTGCGTTCTTCTAATCCTCTTCTAATTAATAATTAGATTATTCGCTCTCGATTTCTATGAGGTGATAGTTGATGAGGCCGAAGGCCGAATCAACTATCACCTCATAGAAATCGAGAGCGAATAATCTAATTGTTTTAGTAGAATTCTTTCTAAAGTTTACGTCAAATAACGGTTTCCAATTATTTCTCGACGTATTATTGAACTTTGCGCGTTAAAAACATCGCCCGGATTGAACTGGCATTTGACATTGAAGTGTGTACGGGCGCGCATCATTTTTTTCGATAATTTCAACTTCTTTTAAGTCAAGAAACCGCAAGTGTCCTTCGATTAGTCTTCTCAGGATTTTAATTATCCATTTTCATCAAAATTTTCCTCCAGAACCTTAGCAAAACGAAAAACGTCGCCACTAATGGCTGATAGTGTGCAATGGCTCAGCCAATCAGATTACAGCATTTGCATTAGTATACTAGTAGAATTCTACTAATCAAATTTAATGTCAAACGCAGGGAGTGCTTGCGCAATCATCCGAGCCAGAGGCGCATGATACAGTGCTTGACAATTCCAGATCGAATTGGAATTTGGAAATGTTGGTTTGTGAGGAGAGGGGAAAACCGGAGGACCCGGAGAATAACCTCTCGGAGCAGAGAAGAGAACCAACATCAAACTCAACCCACATATGACGCCGGGTCCGGGAATCGAGACATATTGGTGGGAGGCGAGCACTCTCACCACTGCGCCATCCCTGCTCCCTGTAAATAGTGTATTACTTACAGTTACATTAACAAACAACTAGGGTTATCATAATATGATTAAAAAGCCAATGTTAATATCTCTCCTTTTCATGTCTATTATAGAAGGTCGAAAAATGACCGACATAAATCGCAGGCTGCAACACAATTCAGTGAACCAGAAGCAAGCTAAACAGGCAGCGGAGTATCTTGAACTTGACCGTCAAGGGAAGGAGATTGAGGAGCGAGGACAGGTGAGTAAGGGGCGTCCTACCCCTTACGGGGTGGCGGGGGGACGCCCATATAAAAAGGACGGAGATGTTTCGTCGAAAATTTGAAAAAAAAAAGGAAAAAACAAAACCGGAGATAATCGAGAAAGAGGTACCAAGATCCTGTTTTGTGGGCGTGGCCAAAAAATTTCCTTTCCCCTAAGAGGTACTGAAATTTCTTAGATAACACATTATTTCCTGTCATATTTTTTCGGCTTACATGTAATACCCCAAAAAGTACCGCAAAAACCTCCGCTGTGGATCTAAGATCAGGGCTCGAAGTTAACCTTTTAATCAACTTGTTTTGCCAGTTAGATTTTTTCCACTAGCAGACTGGTGAGACCAGTAGCAATTTTTTCCCAAATGTTTGGGAGATCCGCATGATTCTAACTCGCAAACGTTTGCTAGTTGATATTTTTCTCACTCGCAGATTATCAAAATAACCCGCATTTTGCGAGTTTGCGAGCCTTAATTTCGAAAGATACCATGCTAAAAACGGTAGACTGATCCCCACGGCGAAGAGAGGAAAAGAAATAAAACAGCAATGGAAAAGGAAATAAAACAGCAAAAAGAAAAGAAATAAAACAGCAATGAAATTAAAACAAGTACATATTGTATTAAAACAAGTACAATATGTACTTGTTTTAATTTCATTGCTGTTTTATTTCTTTTCCTCTCTTCGCCGTAAGGATCAGTCTACCGTTTTTTGCATAGTATCGTTTGATTTTAACTGGTCCAGGTTTCCAAAGATCCGTCACCCTTTGCATTGGTTTGTCGTTGTGGTCTTGCCGATATTAGAAGGTTAATTTCGAACCCTGTAAGAGCCCCGTCATTTTTATATTGTAATCCCCACGGGCTTCCAGTACCGTGTACGTGGCTCTTTAAAACTCGTCAAACGAAGCAGCAGTTAAAGAACACAACAATGTCCGTGGCCGCGCTATTTGAAGAACAAAAGAAGTCATGAAAACGAATCGAAATAGAGGCTTTAAAGCAGTGCAGATCAACTGGAGCGTCAGCCTGTGGCGCGCACTGTGCACCGTCAGTCACGAACCAAAAAAATCGCTGTAAGGAGAGCCTCAAACATGTTTTTTTTGGAAAAACAATTATAGCAACACAACTGCAAGTTGCTTATTACCAGATGGAGCAGGGATATTCGCTAGTGCCCGTTTATGGGCATGGTAGTTAGGAAATGCTGTATTAAGTATAGGAAAAGTACAACTTCTATTCACTATATTTATTTAGCTAATTACTCCCTTGATTTCTCAGTTTGCCGAGGCTCGAAGAAACCAGCAAATTGAGCAGCTGACTAAAGATAGGAAGCATCAACATGCTCATCAAATGGTAGAGTGGAAGAAGCGCTATCTGGAGAAACAGAACGAAACCACTCGACGAGCGCACGAGGACAGTCTCAAGCATTTACAGGTGATTATCCGGAAACAAATTCTTGTAACCAATCAATGTGTTTTTGTAATGCTATAGTTACGAGAATTTAGTTGTGCGAACTCTTTGACAAAGTTTGTCTTTGGTTGTGCCAGTAGACTCCAAACCTTTCTTGAGACGAACTAACAGTATAATTCCAACTTTGGCTGACCCAAACTGACAGTAGTTTACCTACTCTTATATGTAAACCACTGGACTCTCAATAAAACAACAACAACAACAAATTGATAAAGCCAAAAATGCAGCTGCACTATCTACAATGTATATACCTTTCCAATATCGATCAAAAACAAAGTGAAATAATGTTGAAGCGAGCACATTTTGAAAATTGAAACTCCATGACGATAGCTAGCTGATCTGCAAGTTAAAGTTAATTGCAATCATTTTCTGTGTATTGATGCTTTAGAAAGTTGTAAACAAGATGGAGGAGACTGAGCATGCGCTGTACAATCGTGTGCGAGCCGCCGAAATGCAGCGACGAAAACAGGAACAAGACGTGCAGAGAATCTTCAACGACCTGGAATCACTGTCGAAAGAAAACCAAAAACGAATGAGGGTTTGTGCAAGTCGCTGTCTTTTAATTTTAAACTAGGCGGCGAGCAGGTCTACTTTTTCCTCGAGCAAAGTGAAGGAAAGGTTTCTTAGAACACTAGTTCAGCTTGGAAAATCGTTCAAAATCAAGAGAAATTACATGTACATAGAGAGCGAATGAAACTGGGTGACTACGGTTAAAGCGAATGCTCTGGTGAGTCTGTAGAGAATACCAATCTAAGCTTAATAGATAGATTGTTTTTCATGCCAGACATGCAAAGTAGATATTTGTGTCCAGGTTGTGAATTCGTTATTTGTGATTTGCACAGGTTTTTCGTATTAGCTCCTTATTTCAAGTTGTTGGTACTGCTGCTTTACCCTACTATGTTAATTTAAATTTTCGTGGCTCACAGGAAACCCAAGAACAGTATAATCGAAAGAAGGTTGATCTAGAACAGAAGCTTTTACGAGAGAAAGCTGAGCTGGCAAAGGTAAGTGTGATCCGGAAAAGAAAATGGCGAAAGTGGCATAAGTAATGTTTCCTTTTTGTTCATGAAAATTAACAAACAGTAGATAAATAAAGGAGACAAACAGATAGCTAAACAAGCAAGAAAGAACGCTCTATCAGCTGTAGACGGTGTTTGTTTAGACCTCAAACATAAGCTCAACCTACAGAAACAAGCCACGTGTGAAGGAAGGCTGGGTGGCCTGGATTTTTTTATTGACAAATAGACCGCGTTTCCACTCGCGTGGCCAAGAGCTATGTTATATAGGCCCTTTCCACGATCTGGTCACATGGTACTGAATAAATTATGCTGGGACGCAAATAACACAGTGGGACTTCCAAAACAAGGAAATCGCACCAGTCCAGCCCGACTTTGCATTGTTTTCAAATTTGCGACTCAGCGTAGTTTATTTCGAACCATGTGACCGGATCGTGCACAGGGCCCATAATTGGAACAGATTGAAATTGTTTAGATAAGAAAAGAGTTCAAATCCAACAACACAGCCTGTGATAAAACCAAATTATCTTGTAATACTCCCACCGACGCAGCACAACAGTTTCTTTAGAAACTTACCCCCTTTATTCCACAGGATTGGTTTAGGACACCTACAGGGCCGCCGTTTTATTAGGGAGTTTTAGCAATGCCGACGGCGACGGCGGGGACGACGCCTTGTAAAAATTGAATTTATATTTTACCTTTGGATGTCGCAACTTTGTAAATCTGTTCAGTACGCCCATCGGTCTAAGAACTTGCTAAGGTTAAAAATGCACCGACAGCGTTCAGTTCCAAAAGAAAATACGAAGTATTAATCATTGCGGCTCGCGTTTTCCAAAATACGTAGAACTTCGGGTCATTTCACGTTGTTGTTTCGCAGGGGACGGCAAAGAATGTACAAAGATTCAACACGCACGTGCACAGCAATTGTTTTGCTCATTAAATCTTTTGTTTGGTGACGCTCTCGTCGCCGTCGCCGTCGCCGTCGCCGTCGTGCTTTGCTAAAACTCCCTATTGTTTTGGGCCACCAACGTGGCTGTTGTGACGTCACGTAAGTTAAAATCTAGGCCCGCAGCTCCTTTTCTTGCTTGTCACTGAAATTATCGTTGTATTCACATTCAAGGCTCATCATCAACGTGAAGAAAGCATCCAGAAGCTGTTACATCACAGATCAAGGATGAATGGAGACAAATACATGCTGTCAGAGGAAGAACGGGTATGATACTGATTGCAATCTTCAATGAAACACAAGTTGTTTAATTACTCAGTTATACTGCTTGGAAATTGCATTTCGCCGGTCATGCCGTAACTACTCAGACAAAGGGGTCACCTCGCAGCTCTTACAAGGTCTCATCTGATTGGAGACCACCCTTGAGGTTTAACAAAAGAACAAACAACAGAAATAATGGGCCCTAGCCCTTAAAACAAAAGGGCTGCGACTCTATCCTCGCGGCTCACCAATGAAATTTAGAGCTTGTAGGAGCTGCGAGGCGACCGAGACGAAGCTCCCGCTTGTCCTCTTCACCAGATAAAGCTGACACGTTAAACGAATGGGACATTTTTCATTTTACAGGGCTGTGCTCAGTGTCGCTCCTTAGTTGTCTGTACAAATTTGTATGATCTTCGCCTCGAACTCAATCATACAGAAAAAAAAACCTCGCAATATACTAATGGACTATCGAACGACCATCTACTAGGTATATGGTATAGCTCCATATGGACTTACTGGTCGTCAAATAAAACGAGCATACCTTGCGTTTTCTTTTTAACAGGAACATGACCGTCTATCTAGGATTGGCCAGAAAACAGATAATTTGGAACAAGAAGTTCAATCCTGACCACCGTGATGTGTGACGTCATCTCCAGGCGCAAAGTGTTTCCGCGTGTTGATGTGCTTTTGTGGTTGTTGATGTTGTTGTTGTTCTTTTGTTTGTGAGTGTAAGACCTTTTAGCCTTTGCTCTAGTTCTTTCAGGCCAAGATGGAAAGCTTTCAAAGTAGTTTAATTTTTTAGGATAATTTTAATTTCTTGGAACGTCCTGGCTTAATGTTCAATCCAAACCGGGCCATATACTTAATGACGTGAGAAAAAAAAGACAATGATCTCTGTTATAATTTTGTGGGTCGTACCACTCTGCCACAAACCTATAACTCCCCCCACCCCCACCCTCCTCAGAAAAAAAGGTGTTATCTCGCTCTTGTTGCGACTAACAACCAACCATCTTGCCGGCGACTTAACAAATGGTCTTTCAGGGATCTATTTACGATACACCCTGTAATAAGTAGGTTGGGGTGTTTACAACTTGCTGATATCTTTTGTGGTTTTCAGTTTGAGGTCAGTGTTGCTGGACCTTATTACCTTTGCAGTACGTAGTCCAGTTCTACTGACAACAAATTGGGGAGCTTCTTGCAAATGTTCTCGTCCTCTGTTTGTTTGTCCTTCGTCTTCAATTTTGATATCACCAGTGTGGAAGAGGATTTTCATTCCCGGCAAAGCTTTTTTTTCTCAAATACGACACCGGTATCTTTTTGTGCAAAGGGTCTGTTAGCATTATTTCTTACATCAATGTACAGTTTGTAGCATGCTTTTACAGAATCTGTTAGGTTGGTAGTTGAAAATTTAATACTACGTGAGTTCTGGACCCACTGTTCCTTTTTCTCAACTGCGCTACACTGTAGCTGACCGAATTTTTAAGGTTCTTATCAGCTCGCTGTTTAGTGACTCTGCCTCAGTTTGTGTGTCTAAGCGCCCAAGGTAAAATGTTTTAAAAGTTAATATACAATGTATCAAGCTCACACCAGGTAAGTTTGGATACTAAAGCAGAAATCATTACAGAGCCCAAGGAAAAAGTCAAATCTACGGCTCCTTAGTAACGCGGCCGAATGGAATCACTTCTGGTAATTAAAGTGTAGATTGAGGCTTTAAATAATCACTGTGGAGCCCGAAATTAGCTTAGTTTGTCCTATGGGAAGAAGTTAGTGTCAAAAATTGTACTTTCCTCTTAAGGGAAGTTCTATTTCTGCATTACGAAAGACGTATTAATTACCTTTTTGAGAAAAATAATATGTATATCGATATGGGTTTCATTTGAGAGTGTTTACGAGTATGTGTGATATTTACACGCAATTTTGATAAAATCCAAGAATTATTTTTATTCCGTCGTTTGAAATCTACGTGAAATGTTTCGGTGTTGTAAAGGTTCCAATGTGCAATTAGAGTAAATCGACATTAATGTAGTCTGGCATGGGCACGACTAGGAGGCAGCTTTGCCCAGCTGGTTAGGTCACTCGGCAAAATATTTACTTAATATATCATGTTCGCAACAGGTTAGCTTAGATAGTAACTCATAAATCATTGCAGAGCGTCAGGGAAAGGAAATTGTTATTTCCCTTCTTGCCTGCTGTACACGCGACTCAGGAGGCGCGGGTTTCCAGTATTTAGAACACAAATTATTTGTTATCACGAAGCACTTTATCTTGTCTTATTAGCGCAGCATATAAATTGGTCATCAGAGAAACAGAACTGTCCCATTTAGTTTGTTTGTAGACTTTGTTGGCCGTTTGTTTGCTTTTCCTTTGTTGTTGTTGTTGTTGTTGTTTTTGTTTTTGTTTGTCGTTTGCTCATGTCTCTGCTTGTCTGTATCGGTCATTTCTTGAATTTAGCAGTCAAACGTTCAATGAACGTTCGGGGTTCTGTATGCTAGCTGGCCTTATAAAATGACCTGTTTTCTTTGCCTACCATTACTTATTCGGTCTCGAACTACGTCTCCTTAGTCGCGCTGTCGAATAGAATCACTTTTGGGCATTAAAGGGAAGATTGAAAACAAAAAATAATTGTTTAAGTGCACCAAAATAGCATAGTTTGTTGTATGGAAAAAAAGTTAGTGCCAACAATAGGCCCTTTGCAGGATCCGGTCACCTGGTACGGAATAGATTACACTGGGACGCAAATAGCGCAGTGGAACTTCCAAAACAACAGAACTCTTACCAGTCCAGCCCAACTTTCCTTTGCTTTGAAAGTCCCACTGCGTTATTTGCGTCCCAGCACAATTTATTCCGTACCATGTAGCCGGATCCTGCAAAGGGCCTATTGTATTTCTCTTACGAAAGGCAAATACTTTCTTTCTGAGAAAAATTAGAATATGTAAATGAGTTTCCCTTGAGAGTGTATACGAATATGTATGATATTTACAAGTAATTTTGATAATTAAAAATTATTTTTATTTTTGTCGTTTGAAATCGAGTTTGTTTTACGTTGTAATCGATTTTATAAAAAGTGAATCCTTGGAGCCGAGACTGCCTCATAGCTGCCGGAGCTTATCCCGGTTTCTGTAGGATGAGGCGGCTGGAAGTATTTCTACTTCCCCAAGCAACAATTCACTGGTACCCATTTATACACCAGGGTGGAGAAAGGCTCTGCTGAGAGTAAAGTGACTTGCCCAAGAACACAACACGATGTCCCCGGCCAGGGCTCAAACCCGGAGCGCTCGCTCCGGAGTCGAGCGCACTAACCATGAGGCCACCCTGCCTCCCAATCGATTTTTCTAGTTGAAGCTATAAGGTAAAGTTCGCATGAATAACATGCGAGCTGAGGAGCCCGCCAGGCCGGGAGCATATCCCTATTTCAGCTGTAGTATGAAGAACTAGGAGTATTTCTTCTCCGCGCTGGATGAGATGCTCGCCCATCACAGGGTTACCCCCAGCATTACGCTCGCCAGTACCCATAGACAATTGCAGAAACGTGAGAGGACTGGGAAGAGTATGGTTGTTTTCCGTTTGTTTGAAAAACTAAGATATTCAAATGAAAGAACAACTAAATTTGAGAGTCTTAACCACGAATAGAAATATTTAGAGGACGAAAATGAAAAAATGGTAGCTCTTCAAATATCACCTAAAATAGAGAGTTTGTATCAGGGATTGGGTAGACAAGATACAAAATTATAATTGCATGGAAATTTGCAACTTTTGCGAGGCTCCCATTTGAACAATTTTCTGCTGAAAGTTCTTAAACTTGGCTGGGTAGCTTTTCATTCAGTAACATTTCAGTTGAAATGTTTAGATTTTCAATCTAATCAATAAAAGAAACTCGTCCAGTCCTGTAACGTTTCTGCCCAAGTGGAGAGAGGTATTCTGAGAGTAAAGTGTCTTGCCCAAGAACACAACACAATGTCCCCGGCCAGGGCTTGAACCCGGACTGATTGTTCAGGAAATGAGCGCACTAACCATACGTCAATCGCGCCTCCCAAGCTCAAACTGTAAGGTGTGTGAGTTTTTCTACTCGATTTTTCAGCTGACATTTCATCTTGCCCTTGTATCGCGTGCTTGGCAACAGGCAAAACAAACTGACCGTTCGTTAACCTTTTCGCTTTAAACCTTACAACTACGTGTCTCCGGATATAAGGGTAGCATGTTAAGCATGGCAGCACCGAATCTCGTCGTAAGTTATGTCTTCGAGGTACCGACTTGTCCCCAGTTGCTTCTCGTGTTGTAGGGAACGATAGTGGAGGGAGACAGCGATATTCCTTGGGAGTACAAAAAAAATTAATCTATAAGAAACAACTCGTAGACCTGAAGAAACAACAGCGTCGTAACGTAACGTTCTCTTAATTTACAATGTACAGAGCGTTGTACTAAACTCTGACTATAATATTAAACTTGTAAATCTTTAAGTAATAAAAAATGCAAACAAAATGTACATGAAAATCTTACCTGGGTATAAAACACGATTAAAGCACCGCACACTTATTCCCCGAGCAAACTACGCCGGAAGAATTTGAAAACGGAGGGTTTACTCTGAAAACGCATTTAAATGTTTTCCGTGCACACTGCGGCGGAGTAATTTAAAAACGCAACAATCACCGGTCATTTTGGAATTGTGTTTCAGGAAATACTCGGTGAAGGAAATCACATTATTATGGTAGCTCCATCGTTCTCGAAGAGCTTTTTCAAAATGTTTGTCGTCCACACGAAAAGCCGGCGTTTTCAAATTCCTCCTGTTTCAGTTGAAGAGCGTTTTCGAAAAGCTTTGGTTTCGTGACGGATTAGTGTGAACGGTAGGCCTATCTCTGGAAAGTAACGGCTACCTTTTTTAAAATTTCTCTGGTGTATTTAAGGCGCTGACTTAGTGATTAACTACCCTTTGATTCTTTTTTTAGGAACTCAGGTAACTATTTAAGTGTCTTTAGTAAACTTCAGATAATCATTTCATGACTTAACCAGCTATGAGTATCTAGTGCAAAATATTCTGAAAATTATATTATAAACGGAATAGAATCATTCTTAAGCAAACAACATGCAATGAGATAAAAAGGATGCTCAACGAAGCAACCAGTAAGCAACCGTGTATTAAGCGGAGACTAGTGAGGATCCCCTCAAAACAGGTTCTAGCATGTTGCTCAATAAAAGTTGATAATTATAAACCTTTTAGTAACCCTGTGCACGTGCGTTATTGAAATTCCTTGTATACTTTTTCAGCCGTCCTCTGCTTAAAACAACAGCATGAAATGACCAAGTTCAAGGTCATTTCACGACGACTATTGTAGTTTTCGAAATTTTCTTTTGGCGTTGATCACCGTGCGTTACATGATCAGTTTGAGAACGTTTTAAAGGGGCTCAGTCACGTTGAAAAGCTTAGCAAAACATTTCAAATTCGGTGTTTGCAATCCGCGTCAATCTTCTCCATCCTTAACCATCCTTGTTCCTTTATGGTTTATTATCGTCTCTTTGATGTTTTTCTATCTTTACAAAGTGTTATTTTCAGGTTTCCTTCAATTTAACGGTTATTTTTTTCGATGTTCAAAATAACTCAAGATGCCGTGACTGAGCCCCTTTAAACTGATCGACTGTCTGTAAAGATCTACTGAGACAATAATGCAAATTTCGCTGGTAAATCACAAATTCATTTTTGACTAGGTGTCGTCTTAGACCTCGTTCCTACGTATTCAGATATTTTTGAATCCGCAACTTTTCTCTCCGGATACGGCTTCCGTCCACAACTATCCGACGAATAAGGCAGCGAATCTGATTCTGGATATTTTCGAATCCGATGACGTAGCAACATCATGTCCCTGCAGTCTCTTACCAAACAACAAACCAATATGGCCGCACAACGTGTAGGAATAGTTTCTCTAGAGTGAGTCCGAATACCATTGGATGCTTGTGGACAGGCGAATTCAATATGAAATATCATTTGACAGGGAAAGTTGCAGATTCAAAAATATCCTGATATGTGTGGACAGGGCCTTAGCTAACGACGCCGTCGCCATTTTTAAGGTCGTTATTGTTGTTCAGCCTGTACCACAATAGCGGAAATTACACTGCCCATTGTTTGGTGTGCTGTTGAAGTAGTACACATAGTAGGCGCCGCAATTTCTCACTTGAATGTCGATGGAAAAATGACAACAGCCTGAGGTCCAGTTGAAACAGACTGTGCGAGTAACGTTTCCGTCTGCCACTGTAGGATGTCCTCCAGTTAACCACCCTGGTACATTGGTGCCACAGCTGTACCAAGGCACACAAGATGTGGCCATCCTTGTTCCTGCAGCTCCTTCAAAACGAAACCAGCCAGGACCAAGTGAGTTGTCGCATAGATTTTGGCTAACATTGAAATTGGAATTTCTGTCGCCATCGGTCAGGCTCTGGTATTGCTGACATTCTGTTGAAAAGAAGCAAGATTATGGTTAATAAGAACTTAAAAACAAGACAAGACAACAACAACAACAACAGCAACATCAACATCAACATCGACAACCGCAACAACATAATTAACAAAAACAAAAATAAAAAGCGACCACAAATACTTAGATTAAAAGCCAGCCGGACAGTCTAAAAGGACTTCATTGATTTACATTGTCTCATTTCGTCTCATTTCAACAGTGAAAGATCCAAGGTAAGGCTTAAATGTTCCATTAAGTTCTTTATGAAGGTGCATAGGTTGCATTTTTCTTCAAGTCACATAACCACTTTTGTGGTTTCATCTCGTCTTTGAAAAACCAGACTATAAGGGACACTATTTACCTGCCTATCACTTCAGGGGCTCTGTATAAGCAGTAAAACACTAAGCATGCGTAGTATGGTATATTGTCATTCAATTACATTAAACTCTAATTCGGAGAGGACATGCGCAATTTGATTTTCATTCAATAGATATCCTGAAGTTGGTACATATACGGTTGATTTTAACTGTTGGGACTGTCTTTTAAAAGTGCTTTGGCTTTTCATCAAATCATTTGTTCTGCTAACTTTGCAGTTGAATTTTGCAATTGTACTATCGGTACAGCGGTTTCACGGTATCCAAGTATCATTTTAGATAAACAGGATGTTGTTTTGGTAACACCGTTATGCACTGAAATCCGCTGCTTTATTATTATCAATGAATCCTGCTGTTTCCTGTTCGCCATTCACAGGGAATCTTGTCCCTGCCACTGAGGAACAGGAACAATAAGGAAATTTACCTACTGGTTTTACCAAAACAAAACAAACAACGATAAAAACATTCTCGTATCTTCAGGCTTCTAAGAAGCTGAAAGTACTTTGTCATCCCATAAGCCATCATCGCACATGATCACATTCTAAACAAAACCTTGGAACTTGGAACCACTTACAAGCCGGAATTTTGCAAATGAATGCAACTCAAATGGTTTCAATGAGAGGTTACCTTCGTAATCGACGCTTGACGGTTAAACATATAGCTTTCTGGTGTTTGAAAGTCCTATTATGGTGGCCGAACACAGTTTTCAAGTGCCTATGCCTAATTCACCATAACTTTGACACTATTTATGCTTTGGTGCCCATTTTTTGCAAGAGTCAAGGTTAACCACAGAAATATTTATTCTCGCATTTTGGCTAGGGTGTGTGCTGTTGCCATGCCAACGGTACTGGTTAAAAACAAGGCTTAAATAGTGGTTTTTGTTTATTTAAAAAATCCAGTCGTTAGATTGTTTTTATATTTTGCACCCTAAGAATTGACATTTAATCCCTTCTGTCAACACGGTTTTAATAAAATTTGACATAGGCGATTTTCGTAATTAGCCGTTAATCGTTTTCTGTTTTATTAAAAATTCCCTATGTCAAATTTCAGATTTTTTTTTGATAGATCATTCTCGTGGTCTCTGATGTATTTTTCTGCCAAATTTCTTGAAATTCTAAAGCCCTGGTCAAACTGACCGGCAAGTAGTCGCAAGTGGACGCAAGTTGAACTTGCGTAGAGACTTGCGTTGGGTGGCCAAACGGACTCACAAGTTTCCTCTCAAGTACACTCAGGTCGCAAAAAAAAACATTTTAAGGCAGATATTTCGTTGGCTAATAATAGGTTAATGGACGTTACTCAACTTGCGTTAACTTGGACTGGGTGGCCAAACGGTGAAAAACTTGCTTTGACTTGCGTGCGAATTTGATCTCGACCAAAGTGAGCGCAAGTCATCGCAAGTCAACGCAAGTGCACGCAAGCCCTGGCCAAACGGTGTCGCAAGTAGACCCAAGTTTTCAACTTGCGCCTACTTGCGACTCCGTTTGGCCAGGGCTTAACGCCTGGATCGTTAGAAATCGTCATATTTCTGCTAAAGCAATCGGTCTCAATTTTTCGAGCAACTGCGCATGCGTTGCATTTAACTGGGTTCTTTCGGTAACAAACAAAAGCTGAAAATTGCTGTGTTCTTTGCATCGTTACCTTTTCTAACACATCTTTGTAATAAAAGACAAAAGCCATCAATACAATGCATTCGATTATAGAGAAAAATAACACAGATAGTGCGGGTGTTGAGTAAATAAAAGAATCGCTCTACTGGTACGGACGGCATGTTTGTTCTTTGAAATCCTTGTGCACGTGCTAAATTGCATCAGCAAAAGCACGCGCGAAAACTGTGTTCGGCCACCTTAAAGGGGCATTGTCACGAGCATTTTGCTGTTTTAATTTAGGTCAATTCTGTCTGTGCTAAAATCGTCACTTCAAGGCTTTAATCATAAACAAAAAGCTTCTGTAAAGCTACGACGAAGATATCAAATGAATTTTATCAGAGAGGGCTAACCATAATAAATTTATTGAGGATTTTTGGAATTCGTGGCTTCAAAATTTGAACTTGAAAAATTGGCCAATTTTTTCAAATTTCAATCCATTTCCATCCGTGCCATCCGCAGCGACAGGCGATAGGAAACAGTTTCAGTACCTTCAAATAGTCTTCGATAACAAAACTAGATCATTAGTTTTGGAATTAGATGATGTGAAGGCATCTTCTAGTTTTTTTTTTTAAAGTTGCCAAATAGCGTGACAGTGCCCCTTTAAACTCTCGTTTTTGTGATGGCTGCCTTCGCCGATCCTCATCTAAAAAGCTGGTTGAATTTTCAAAAGGAAAGATCAGTGAAACTCGAAGGAAGGCTTTTTCGGGTACCCAAGACAAGACTGTGTTGTTCTAGGTCTTTAAAAAAATTATTTTAAGATAGATGTTCCATTTCCTGGTATTTTGAGATAGATGTTCCATTTCCTGGTTTCTTGATTATTTCTTTAGTATGTCCTTTAAATTAAGGGTGTAATTTCCTTTTGATCTCATTTAAAACATGTATCAGCAGAAAGTATAAATAAAAGCAATGGTTCGATTACAGGCTTGAACTTAAAATCAAGACGATGCAGTAGTCACTTGAAAATGAGTGTTTACAATAGGGTTGTCTGATCCCGCGTTAAGCGTTCCCTAGCTCTCATTTTTCCCTGTTTATCTCACCATCCTTCCCCTTTTTACCTGGAAATCCCCATCCGACAAAACAAATGTACGCACAGGGCAAAAAGAAAACTTTCCTGGGGTTGATGGATGGGGAATTAATTTGGTAAGAAGCGTCTTCCGTGAAAAAGGCATATCTCTATTAGTATTTATGCTGAACAAGTATTGGTCATACAATTTGTGCAATTTTACTTTTATTTTTAGTTCAACTTTTTGCTGCTTTAGCATTTTACCGAATTCAAAAGGTATCTGCTGGTTACTCGGCACAGAAAGGTATGTATGTATCATATTTAAAGTGCAATCATGTCAATATTAATTTTAATATTACGCTTCATTCAGTATCTCAAGTTTATCAGATTTATTGCTCACCAAAACGGAATCAAGGAGACGTTTAATTAAAAATATGGAGCTCAATAAAAGTTTTCACTAAAACTTCACATGATTATTATTTACAGCACAAAACTATTGCAATAACAATCTTGCAAATAAAGTAATTAAAAAAGGAAACAAATTGTGGGTTACAGAAATGAATAAAATTGAGAAGAGCTGAGTACTTGAATAACTTGTTCAAAATGTCACACATTTACCTGAACCGAGGCTGCACGTTTTTCCATCTCCAATATAAGGATGGTTACATGAACAGCTGAAGGATCCAACAGTGTTTGTACATGAAGCTGAGCTATGACAGTTGTGTACACCGCTGACACACTCATCAATATCTACTAGCATTAACAAACAAAAACTGTTGTTATTAAATCTCTCATTACAAAGTAATAAAAATGTTTCTTTTTTATTATATTTGTTTCCCTGTTTTCGTAAATCCCACAAGTATAACCATTGGTATTGTTAACAGAAAAGATGGCCATTCATGCGTTCCTTAAGAGGGTTCAATTGGTCAAGGGGCGAATAAGGCAATCCACCCCATAAACAAAGTTTTTTGTTGTTG
>JAHPZR010039210.1:25000-45000 GCA_019787425.1 Platygyra sinensis | reverse complement strand
GATTGTTTCGTTGCAAAGTAAAATGCTTCAGACGTTTCCCTAAAGGGACAGCTCCCATGGCCAGTAGGCTTTCCTGTAACGAGTTAAGAAAGGCACACATTCTCTTTTTAATAATCCAAGAGAAAAGGACGGGTGATAGGGCCTGGGGCCTTTTTATTATCGCGCTGGACTCCGGATAGATATCGTCCATTCGGGTCTCAATACTCTGGCTGCAACACTGTGTGGTATCTCTCCCCAAGACTCTTTTAGCAGGAAATAGATTATAACCTTGCGATGCGCATCCGGGGAAGGAGGGAGAGCACAAATATTACTAGCTGGTTCATGCTGGCTAGTGGAACCGTTGATAATTTCCGGTATGATAGACCACTAGGCTCTAATTTAGACACTTCTGCTTGAAGATGTTAAACATTTCCATTCAGTATGACTTCGAGAAATGAACTCATTCCTACGACTGGGTCATGACACTAGTACTTGCGCACATAGCTTTCAGCCCAAATGATGACAAGGGACATAGCATAGAGTATAAAAGTCAATTGAGAGATAAAGTGGAAAAGATCGAAAATATGGTAGCTATTACTTACCTGCTTCAACAAAGGTGCTAGCGCCAGAGATAAAAATTCCTGCTCCAAAGACAGCAAACACGAAAACACTGCTCAAATAGCTCTTGACATCTGAAGCAAACTTTCTCTGTACCCTATCTACCTGCCTCAGGGAGTCAGCACATGTCTTTAAGGCTTCTTCAAGATCCAAAAGAATCTTTTCAAAGTCATTCTTATCGGTTTGGGAGATTTTATATCCTTTTTTCCCGGCTTTTTGGATCTGTATAAAAGTGAATGACATGTAGTCAACGTAAATGTTACAATAGCGTGATTTAATAATTCTCGTATACATCTAGACGAAGGAGAACTTCGTAAATCCATTTTCAATTGGCACCTGAAGTGCGCTGTCCGTCAGGACGAGACCTAAATTCCGATAAGTAAGGGAATTTGGGACGCGCAGTCCCACCGATGTCTTGAATACGCGGTTCTTTCTGGCAGTTGCACGGCTCACCATTTTTGATAGAGACGTTTGAGTAGCGTCAAGAGAAAAACAAATCTTTTTCTCTTGGTAGCGTATATTAACTAAGAAACAACAGCACATTATCCATCTGTCACAAATGCAATGGTACAACATTTTTAGATGCAAACAGTCATGGAACAGTGCGAAGAGAGGTAATTGTGGGTATAATTGGATCGATAAGCTTTCTGTTATTTCGAAACCATTCGCATTTAGTTAGCGATCGGATTATTACTTTACTGATCTAATTATTTATATCACAGATCTTCTAACACTAAAAACTCATACCCTTTTGTTTATCTTTTGTATCACACTCTCAATTTTCTTGCTTTGCGCTTTGATTTTCTCACAAGAGCTTTTAATCTCCTTCACTTTAGGTTGCATTGATGCCGGAAGTTTTGATTCCTCTTTCTTGATTTGAAAGGACATCACTGAAGCGGCAACAGCGCAATTAGTCACTTTCTCGTAGTCGCTAAATAGAACCTTCTGGCAGACAAACTTTACAGACATAACATCCTGACAACTTTGAGAACGCTGCTCGGCAATGAGGGCGTCAATAGCTTCCAACTGTCGTTTAATGCTGTTTAAGGAACTCAGGTGCTTTTCAACCTCTTCGGTTTGTTCACCAGCTTCTTCCCTAAACTTCCTTATAGAGTCTATGTAGTGTTCCCATTGGCTGTCCATGCTTATTTGAATGGCCACGCCTGTAACAAAGACAGTAAGAAAACATTGTACACTGCAATGAAAAAAATATCAAACCACTCTGTTGTTCTAGTTTGATACTGAAACAAATCATTTGTCTTGATATAAGAGGACTCTACGAGCAAACAGAAGTCGAGATTTATTTTCCGAGATGTAAACAGAAGTATCGCGTTACAATCGCCATATATGCAAATTAGAGTCAAGCTTTTTGTCCTCAATGAAAACGCCGCAAAACATTTACTTTTACATTTGGATCCCTGCCAGACAACCCAGCCGTCACATGGGCTCTACGCCACGTAAGATTACTCAATAAAAATAAGCGATCCAAATAAACGTGATCTTTATACGTGTGGTGTTTGGGTCGAGCTGTCGACCCTGTTGCTGATTTGTGTCCGACAGATCAACTTCTGTACCAAACAGTTCAGTCTGGTACTGCTGAATAACCTTTGAATTCAAGATATGAAGAAATCACTGTGATGACAGATACCAGCCCTAAAATATATTTTGTGCAAGATCCTCTCCTCCTCATGTTCGTAGTTGCAAGAATTACCCATGTAGCATTGCCTTGCGAGCTGACTGAAAAATTAACCGGGACCACCGTGCGCGCCTAGTTTCGTCAAATCGGGATTGATTCGCATACTACACCAATATTTCACACATTCTTTATACGTATACGCGGGGGAGACTATAATGCCTCCTCGGGTTTTGACCTCTGGGCCAAAACCCTGCGGGAGCAACTACTAATTAAAGATACCGTAGAATTCCGAAAGTAACGGCCCCGTTACTTTCGAATTTTGCCGGCAAAAGGGGCCGCTACTTTCGGGTAGTCGTTACTTTCGGGTAGCCGTTATTTTCGGACAGGTAAAAAACGTTTGTAACTCGAAACGGTCTCAGACAAAGAGGGCGCGTATTATGAAATTTAAAAGTCGTTCCATTTAGGCATATTCCTAAAATGTAACGTAACCAGATGAACAAACAGTAAACAAAGAAAACAGACTAGCTTAATTTGACTCTTCACTGACAATTAATTTCAATAAAGTATTACATGTTCATAAGTTTCACTCACAGATTAAATCATGCACAAACCGATTCTTTAATCAAGCATGTGCATGTTCTCCAAGATAATGTGAGAATTTTTTCAAGTTCTAGTTTTCTTATCTGTATACATTGAAAGATAATCCCGGTTTCATGACAAACGTTGGTGTTTTTCTTGTTTAAGTTACTTCCCAAAGAAGAGATATTATTTGTATTTCTCTCTTTCCAGTTGAATATCTTACGGTACTTCTTAAGATCGCTTTGTAACCCGACGGAAAGTAATGCTTGAAGTGAACATCAAATACAGCAGTCACAACAGTGTTTTGTGACCGTTTTGGGTTAATTTTATAAAATGCCGTTAATTTCGGGGGGCCGTTACTTTTGGGGGGACCGTTACTTTCGGGATTTAATAGGGCGGCAAAAAATTAACGTTACTTTCGGGTAGCCGTTACTTTCGGGGGCCGTTACTTTCGGAATTCTACGGTAAAAGGCGGTTTTACCTTGATACTCTCATTTCCGAAAGCATGGTTTCTTTTGCCGATTTGCCGTTCAAATTTCCGTTGCTTCCTCCATCGCGCTTTTTAGATCCTTTTAGATCCATCGTGAAGTTATTGCATCCAGTGCGTGCGATGGAATTTCACGCCAGAAACAGCATTTGAGACCTCTTTGCGGGACGATTTGTAAATGCGAGCTCTATTGTCTAAGCAAGAGGAGCCCTCACTTTATCGATCAACAGGTAACTACTTTTAACACGTTTTGAGATCTAATCTCCCTACACCGGAAAACGCCCTAAAGTACATTTCTCAAAATTAGAATTTCAACGAATGAGGCACGCGTTTCCAGTTCGTTTACAGCGAGTTTTCATACGGATCTGAAATTTGGGGAGCTTATGATAACTTGAACATCAAAAAATGGGAAAAAGACCCTGAATAAAGGCTACATACATAATTCTACAAATATTTCCTTGGCCTAATGTAGTAGCTCGTAATGAAACTGGACGACTTTCTTTGAAGTTGAATATCTTATTAAGAGCAATAAAATTTTGGATACATCTTGAATCTCTTCCAGAAAACAGTATTGCCAAACAATGCTTAATCATTTCCAATCAATTAGCAAACGAAGCAAAAACATCTTTCATGTTAACGGTTAATGAAATTATACAAAATTATAAATACATTCATCATCAATCATATAACAAAACAATCCAAACTAACAATATACCAACGATTAAAAATAATTTACAAAAATAAAATGTCACATCTCAAACAACTTAAAAAGACATCAACTGGAGCTAATCCACTGTAATAGGAAATTATGTTTCTACTCTTTACTGATTTAAAACAAATGTAAGCAAATCTCATTATTTAGAACAAACAAAGAACTTAAACATAGACGAGCTGTGGCCAAACTACGATCAGACAATCACAGTCTCAAAATCGAATCGGGACGACACTGTGTACCTAAAGTACCTGAATGTCTTAGAATTTATCAACACTGCCATTCTAACCAAATTGAGACCGAAAATCATTTCTTATTTCATTGTGATCGTTAAAATACTATTAGACAATAAATAACAATTGCAAGTGACATTGTACTTAAATATCCGTTATTTAATCTTTTTAACGATACTGAAAAAACTGCCCAAGTTTTGGTGCTCTGCATGAAACGTTGTTTGCCTTCTCTGCACAATTACTCGGAAACAGATGACATTGTGCTTCCATCAAGGAAAAAAAATTGATTGGTTCTTAAAGGACCCCAGTCAGCCTCTGCCATTTTCGATGACATCGAAATTATTGATATAGCATGGTGAAGCGAATTCTTGTTTTACTGTAAGCTGTGTTCCTGAAGGTGTGTTTAATTATCTTGAGTAGTTTGACAGTGATTTTTCTTCGTTTCGACAGGCTCCAAATAAAATATAATAGCCAAATTCTCGGATGTAAACAAAAACAAAGGTGTGGTTGACTAGGGCCCTTTAAATGGGATTTCTCACGATGACTTTGACACCGATGCTATGTTTTTCAGTACATCCAATCATTTATTTCCTTGTCTAGCCGTTTCTGTAAACTTCTATTCCTTTGTGTATATTTTGTTCGATCTTCACGTGTACTAAACAGCATAAGCTCTCTAGATGAGCCCTTTTTGCTCTTAGAGCAAATGTTGCAATAGATATTGTTTAAATGAAGAAAAAAATGTATCGTTTGCGTTAATTAAAACACCTTGAAGGGGTACTATGCACGAGCAGACGATTATTTGCAGTTAATTGCAACTTGAAAAGTTAAAACAGGCAGAAGCAAAGCAAAAAAAATTCCAGGCAGAAGCGGGCAGGAGGCGATACAGCTGGAATTTCTTTTTTTACCCTCAAACTTGGCACAAATGCTGGGTTTGGAGATTGAATGATTATGGCAAAATTATACTAGGTGAAGACAACTGATTCGCTCCAAGTTAGGGGGACCCCGCTGTGAAAATGACACCTATTCTATTTCTGCAACAACAAAAGCCGAATCATGGTAAAAAACTATTAGACTCAGAGCCCCAACAATTCATTTAAAATAACCAGTTTAATTTATTCCCATGGATTAGTCTCAAGCGAGGTGCACATTCTTAGTGTAGCACATAACCTTTAATTGATGGCAAATAGCTGTGATGACCAGCAGCAGATATGCATAATTCTAACATGGATAGTGAGAGAAATTACTAAAGTTCTGAATGGATCGAATATACGCATTTGCGAGCTCTTAACTTTGCTCGTAGTCTTATGGTAAGCTTATAATTTCCTAGAATAACGTATTTCCAAGAGAGGCCATGCAGGCTGTTACTAGTATTAAGGTCGTATGGTACCCTACATATGGAGCAAAAGTTTGTTTAAATTTGGTGAAAAAAGATGAATTGTGTGCTATTACGCTCATGAACACAAAGTAAATTGTGAAGGTTTTACTCAAAATGGTTGCTATGACAACCAGCCACAGCCTTTTGAGGTAGGGTTTTATAGGGTTAGCGCCAACATTTCTTGCTCTTTTACAAAACACGATTGGACTGTTAATTAAGCATGGCATGTAAGTTTTTGTTTTGTTCTGTGCAATTAGCCTAAGTTTTGGCAGTTAGTTCTTCTTTTGCTTTTTACAGGCTTTCTCATGAAATAACCTCATTTCATACCACGCTCATTGGACAAATCATCCCTTATCACGTGACAAAAGTTAAAATGTTACGATTTTTTGGGCTTATTACATTACGACACTATAGATGATTCATTAGCGTAAGTTTCAGGAATTTTACCTTGATATCTCGCAAACAAGAAATGTTGGCGTGAAGTCAGTCGGTACAAAAATGCACATTTGAGAAAAATACACTTAAGTTTCTTACAAGAAGTATTAAGCATTTAACAGGCCACAAATAACGGGCAGGGGGTGAGACTGGATCTCGGGGGAGGGGGTGCAATGGTTGTTTTATTTTGTAAAAAAGTTACTACAGTTTTAGGGAATATTTCTTTTCATAAGGGAAACGAATGAGCCTGTGATGGTGATTTGAGGCAAGACCTTTATCGACTAATTATGTTAATCTAGTTGTGCACGTCTTCATAGCTTTTCTACAAAGTTTCGTTTATAAATGTTAAGTCTAATCCATAGTTTTTGCCACTTTCTTATGGTAAACGTTAACAACCGTTGCTATGGCCTTTGCTAGGTAAACACACTTTATACCACTGTGTACTTTCCGTAAATTTCGCACTCATCTAGAGAAAAATTAGCAAGACCACTTCAAAATGTTTTCGACAAGTGTTCAAGGGTCTTAAATCTTGTATTTTCAAAAACTTGAGCTTTTCATGAAAATCAACATCTTTTAGGGTATCATACCACCTTAAATACAACCAGCGATCACTTCAGTTTGCTTTCGATTCTTTTTCATTTTAAACTGATCACAGTAAGTCAGTTGAACTATACATAGTTTGACCAAAGCAGGCTTCAAAGGACAAGTAGTGGTTCTAGTAGAAGTGGTTGCATTTGTTATTGAAGGAGAAAGAGAAAAATTCACGGGTCGTAGAATATACAATGCCATACAATTCAATTGTTTATAGCTCTTAAACGTTTCTTCGCTCGTTTTTCGACATCATTCTGCACCGATATATCAAAACCAGAGAAAATAGAAGCTCCTTTTGAAGAGTTTTTCTCGGTCCTAAAGCGGAAGTAAGCATTCCTTAAAGTCTCAGCCTGTTAAAGTTAAATTCCGAGAAACTTGTTTGACTCGTTCAGGTAAGGTCTGGTTATATTAAGAAACATTACCGGCTACATCAGGTTTCTTTTCAGATTGTTTTATAGCGTACTAATAATAAAATCAACTTTGCAGAACCATTAGAATCGATTAATGCATGGCCTGATTTTAAGAGATTTTTAAGAGGTGCCAGGCTATCAGGGGTGTTGAATACATCTAGCAGCCATCTCAGTTATTTTGTGCTTCTTTCATTTACAGCTGATCACAGCACGCCTTTGCAAATGACGTGTCAGTTGAACCATCCAGTTGGAGCTAAGTGAGCTTCAGGGCCTTAATTGTTTTAGGGCAACCCTAAAACCTGGAAACCGAAAACCGGAATCCGGAAACCAGAAGCCGGAAACCAGAAGCCAGAATCCGTAATCCACAAATCAAATAAAGCAAGTTCTTCAAATTCGGAAAAATTATTTTGCACAGCTATTGCTGTAAAAAATAAGAGGGCAAACAAAGAAAACCTTCAAACTTGCAATTCATGCAACCCTTATTCCTAGGGAAGGCTATGATTGTGAGAATCCAAATAAAGTGCGTTGTAATACGATTGCAAGCACCCTGAGAGCTTCTAAAATAAGCTTGCTGGTAATTGCCACTTCATTTAATAAGTGATCTGCAATTTACGGGTGGTATAAATTTGGCCTTTATGTGCAGTAGAAACTAAACAAGATAGGACATGTAAAAGAGAACACGGTCTCCGTCGGCGGCAGAACCTGTACATTGACAGTTTTCGATGTCCGAAGGCTAACCTGCTTCTTATAAATTTTGTTTTCCAACAGATACGAGGCTAATTCCAGATCAACACCGTTTCCACACTAATGATGTTACAAATCACCACTACATATTCTTGCCGCCCTTCGTATCAATGCAATTTATAGAAATGTTGTACACTTACTTCCGTCTGCTTCTCGCATGCAAACGGAGCGGGCTACATGTTGTTAAAAGATGCTAAACGACTGCCAGAAACTCACCATTATAGCTTGTTGCTATCGTGCTACTCACTAGTCTTCTAAGAGCAGCGGGGATTATTGATCTAGATAACAACCGTGTACTCTTCGTAGGGCCAAATTGAACAAAATATGGGTAACTTAGCCTGCGTGCCTTCTCGTGTTTGGGCTGGGGACGCGAGTGGCGAAGCCGTGAGAGGATTCTCGCTCAAGTACCAATGCAAAAAGACACTAGACGCCTGCTCAGACGCATGCATTTTATTTAGATTGTCATAATCAACCCCTCCACCCCCACCCCCCGTCTAGGAATAATGGTTGTACGGACGTTTTTGCTTAAAAAAACGTTTGAGGGTTTTTTTTTCTTGCTTCGCGTCTTCTTTTTAACCGGCAAAAGCTATGCAAAATAATTTTAGCGAATTTGAAGAACTTGTTTTCTTTGATTTGTGGATTCCGGTTTCCGGTTTCCAGGTTTTAGGATTGCACATTTTTTAAGCCAAGACGTCCACAAAACAGAAATGGATGAAACTGCATTTTGCTTAAAACTATGATCTTTGATTTACCTAGCTAGGCTCAGTGTAATATTGTTTTCTCGTCCAGGCATCAGTGCAGTTTTTGAATTTTCGACCCACTGCATCGGCCGAAATCTCGCTTGTTTAATATGAAGGTCAAGCCTTCACGCTTGAGTCAGTGTTGAGTCTTCTTCGAATTCATTATCAAACTAACTAACTTCATTATCAAACGTTCAAGTTTATAAGTTTGAGCTTTAAAAGCCATTCTCGAGAAGACTACAATTTCTGAGTTCACTTTTATTATCAAGTCTGCTGGTTTCCTTCAATTCAATCTCTCAGTAGGCCTATTAATTAATTCTTCGTTCATTTTTAAAGGCAGAAAACGCACTACGGTATGCACTGTAACAGCGCAAAATCAATGACCGCACGACCTTCAGTTGAACTAGCTAGCTGGAGCAAAAACGGGGCTTCTTCAGAGCTTTAAGTTTTGGAGTCGACACGTATATAAGAACAGAAACAGACGACGAAACATTTTGTTTAGAACTGCCATCTATAATTTACCTGTAGCTAGATCGCAATATTGTTTGCTAGTCAGTGCATCAGTGCAGTTCTTGGAATTTCAAACCCAAACAAATGAGTATAGATGAATTATGTCGTTAAAATTTCAGCGTACCAAGAGAATGAAGCTATCTCCTAATAAAACCGTTCTATTTTATGGTAAAATAAATGTTTAGCTTCATCTAAACTGATGGACTGAATCGGATAAGAAAAACTATTGCACTATTTTCAAACAGAGGACTACACTCGTTACGTTTCGTTGGGCTAAGTTCCGTTCGTTTAAGGTGCAGTTCTCGGAATTTCAACCCATTGCGTCGGCCTAAATCCAGCTTGTTTAAGATGAGGGTAATCCAATGTTTATTAATCGACAATCGTTAGTGGTTGTAGAAAGCGTAAGATTAACATAAGCTGGCTCGCTTTATTCTGCAGAGAAGAGCAAGTGTACTTAATAGGGGAAAAATATCGCCCGACTTGTAATGCATTTATGTCTTAACGATTGAGTCTTCGAATTCCTAGAAAACTTTATTATATATCAAATCCTTCAAGTTCTGAAGCTTGAGCTTTAGAAGACATCCTCCAAAGGACTGACTACATTTGCTGAGTTTACCTCTATTATCAAGCCTGTTTCCTTCATTTCCCTATTAATTCTTAGTTCATTCCTAAAGGAGAAAGGGCACTCTAAATATGCAGTATAAATTTCTAACCACGACTGAAGGAGTACCCGTCAGTAGAATTCTTGCTCCTCAACGGTTTGTTGCTGTGTATTTTCGTGGTTATTGCTGGCAGTGTTCGCGTCGTAATAAATTTTGGAAAGTAATCAAGAAAAAAATCTGAGAGAAACTGGAAATATAGTTCATAGATTGGTCATTCAAAGAAAATCGTTCGATAGCCATCTTGCTCTATCTTGAAATTGCTGCTAGCAAGAGATTCGACATGTGCAGCGTATAAAAATTAAATCGTACTGGCATTTCTAGAACATGTTGATCAGCAAAATGGAGAAAACTTCTGTTAAGCAAGTCAGAAAGAGACACACCTTAGCCTCCATCGCGATCTAGCTAGATTATCGAAAGTACGCAGAATCATTGCTTCTTGTAATATGATCTAAGAACGCAAGATTTGTCTGCTACAACATTGCCCACATCTTCGACCCTCCGGTTGGTATTATTTGCTTTTAAAACGCAATCATAAGATAAGAACTCACCGCTACTTTCCGCTTATCCACCAGAACGGGGTTGGATTTGGTAAGATCAACTTGCACGTTGTTGAGAGCTGATGGCGAAGGATGCACTAAGCGTACCGAGAAATGGTCTATTGCTCCGGCTCAACTTCTCACATTAAGCATTCAACAATAGTCCTTTTGTTATTTGAGGCCTGGAGGGACTTTGGCCGAAGCGACGCGACCCGTTTCCAATCAAACAATTGCGCATGTCTGTCTTCCAACACCTGCCCTTTATCCTGAACTTACCAATCAGTTAAATTAGAATTATGACGAACGAGCTTCATTGTGGACTCGCTCTCTTAGATTTTCCCTAGTTTATAAGAATGTTATGTTAACGTTACTGTAGCCCTTGAAATTTGGACCCAAAAGAACTTCCATGTCTTCGTGATCTGGCCACGGGTTTGGGGCATTTAAGGTATCAGTATTACTTCGAAATGACGCGCCGCTTTACGGACTGACGTTTCACTCTTAAGAATTGTAAATTACGAAAGTATAATCATTAACAAATTCGAAAAGTTAAGGTTTTCCTAATGAAGCGTCCAATTGTCCAAAGTACGGAGCTTCACTAATCAAGTTCGTTTCCCGTTGGATTTGAGGCGAGAGGACGCGTTCAACATAGCTATGTGTTCTTGACACCCTTCTCTAGAGAACAGTGTCGGGAAATTTTAATTGCTAGCTTGTCTGGTTTGGTTTTGCCACGTAGTTAAACATTGAGGTTTGATAAAACAGACATTCTCATCACTAAAATAGCCATAACCTTTTAAAGAAGCAAAAACTAAAAGTTCTTCTTTGTGATTGGTCAAATTCGCTACGAAGCCACTTGAGATTGCGTTCGGTTAGCAAGCAGATAGGCCGACGAAAGTTGGCCTCTCGGCTAAAAAATGAACGACAACATAATCCCAGAAGAGGAAACTGCACGTCTCTCTGAAGGACATTTAGAAGCCCAACAGAGTTATATTTTACACCTTCTAACACCCGTGTTGACGAGCCTAAACACAAATATGACCGCAATGAACGAATCGCTCAAATGTCTCCATGACGTGGACAAACATGGCGATAAAGAGGCAGAATCTGCCTCGAAAAGACCACGCCATTCGCCTGAACCAGGCATCTCTAGTGAAGTTAATGACCTGCTTACAGAGCGGCAAACGGGCCAAGATAAAAACTCAAACCGAGAGTCAAAAAGACTTTCTTGATGACATTGCTCAACCACTCGACGAGGCCAAGCGAACCGCAGAAACGGTCTCGGAAAAGCTTGCAAACGTCGCCAACAAAAGCTGGCTTCACAAACTTAGCGACGACCAGCTGAAAGCAAAGTCGAGAAATATCATCGCCCAGCAAACTGTGGCAAAGTTGTTGACCCTAAAGTCAACGAAGAAATTTGGAACAAGCTGCCTAGGACAGCACGAAGGAAAGATCTCAAGTTTTCCCACCTTCAGACAAACCACATCGCTGTGAAATCCACAGATTTACTGCTTAATTTAAAAGCTAAAATTGATAGTACTTTGCCGGAAAGTTTAACGAGCTCGTGGTAATGACCACGGATGCTAGCGCTTTGTTAGGACATACCAATTTTAGAAACGTGAGAAGACTAAGAGAGAGTATGGTGGTTTTCCGTTTGTTTGAAAAACTAAGATACTCAAATGAAAGATCAACTAAATTTGAGAGTCTTTACCAAGAAAAGAAGTATTTAGGGGAGTAAAATGTCAAAATGATAGCTCTTCAAATATCACCTAAAATAGAGAGTTTGTATGGATCGGGTAGACAGGCCACAAAATTAAACGGCTTTGTATGGAATTTTGCAACTTTTGCAAGGCTCCCATTTGGATAATTTTCTGCTGAAAACTCTGAAACTTGGCTGGGTAGCTGGGATGTTTAGATTTTCAGTCTAATTGATATAAGAAACTCGTCCCAGTCGTCTCACGTTTCTGAAGTGTGCTATGCCAGCTTTGAACTTTCCCCGCTTCGCCGGGAGGACATTAAGCCGCACCTTCACAAGAATTATGGCGACCTTTGCTCCGCGAACGTGCATGTGACAGAGCACCTATTTGGCGATGAACTGCAGACCAAATTGACCCACATTCGAACTACTAATAAGATAAGTAACACAACGAGTACCTCCAATCACGCAAGGCGTAACTATTGTGGCCAAAGCTTCGACCAAAATGGGCCTAAACAACATATCAGGTCCTTATCATCGCGACGATGCCGACACAGAGTCGGCAGCACAAGCTCAAGCCATTATACCCTCGCACGAAGCGTGCCGATCACCAACAGAGGAAGTAGAAGTACTACATGTAGAACTCTTTGTTGACCTATTACCAGAACTTGAGGTAAGCAAATATGGTTCATCGCTACCATATCTTGTGGAGTATTACAGGCTTACGGTCGAACATGGCTGTTGATAATCTGACCATGGCTGGTCAGATTATCAACTATGTTGATCAATGGCGGAAACTGACCTCGGATCCAGAAATTCTGGAAACTGTCACTGGCCAAAACATTGAGTTTTATCCAATTTGTACACAAATTAAGCCTCCATTCCAACCAAAATGGTCTCCAGAGGAAGCAGAATTGATTGATTCTGAAATCCTTTCACTGCTTGAGAAAGGTGTAATCCAGCAATCAAAACACGAGCAGGGTGAATTTATTTCATCGGTATTTTCGCGTCCCATGAAAGATGGTTCTTATCGCATGATCTTGAGTTTAAAATCACTGAATCAGTACGTAGTTTACCACCATTTTAAATGGATACAATATGGACTGCTGTCGCGATGATGACACCTGGATGTTTCATGGCATCTAAAATTCACATGGAGGGGCATTTTGTATGAGTTTACTTGTTTGCCCCGGAAAATTCACAAAGCTTCTTAAACCAGTGTACTCCACACTCAGCTAAATGGGTCACTTATCAGTTGCCTATATTGATGATTCATATTTACAAGCTGATACTTATGCTTATTGTGTCGAAAATGTTATTGATACAGTTACAAAGTTTAACAACCTGGGACTTGTGGTGCATCCAGAAAAGTCTGCCTTAGTCCCTACGCAGCAACTGGTATTTCTAGGTTTTATATTGGACTCTATTTTGATAAGAATCTCTCTCAACCCAGAAAAGGCATGCAAAGTTAAGAGTGCCCCTCAAAAGCTTGTAGATACAGTTCTACCTTCAATAAGACTGGTAGTTTGAGTGTTGGGGCTACTAACTTCCAGTTTTCCGGGAGTAATGTACGGGCCCCACAATTAATTACCGATGGATTTAAATTGCAAAAACTCAGGCCCTGCACCATTGCAACGGTAACTAACGGTAACAAACGGTAACTTTGGTAGCCCCATGTCCCTTTCACCGGCCAGAGGCAATCAGTGACCTTCGATGGTGGATTGAGGCAATTGACACAGCATTTAACCAAGTCAGCCATGCTGTTTCACAAATTACTATGACTACTGACGCCTCAAAAACGGGGTGGGGTGCAGGATACTCTCACAGGTGGGTTTTGGACTGCAGACGAAGCAGAAAATCGCATCAACTACCTAGAGACAAAGGCGGTTCTCTTGGCTTAAAGTCCTTCTCTAATACAATATCTGGAAAATCAGTCACTGTCCTTACTGATAACACCACTGGAGTAGCATGCTTGAATCAAATGGAAACCTGCCACTCCAACACTATTAATAGATCAGCCATTGATATCTGAGAGTGGTGTATAACACACAACATCTGGATAACTGCCTCTCACATCCCAGGCATACACAATAGTGCTGCAGACTCTGAGTCACGCAAAACACGAAGGGAGACTGAATGAAGCCTAAATCTCACAGCATTTCAGAAAGCTATAGATGAATAACACATGCAAAAGATATGACTCTTAACAACCAGACGCTGGGTCATATGCTGTTAATGCTTTTTATATAAAGTGGACAAACTTTGCTTTTTATGCTCCCCCCCCCCCCCCCCACCCCCCTTCTGTATTATTCAGAAAGTTCTGCAAAAAACGCAAGAAGACAGAGCAACAGGTCTTCTTGTTGTCCCCCACTGGCCTACTCAACCATGGTGGCCGTACCTCGCTAACATGCTCATTGCCTCTCCCCTTATTCTTCCTAGGAAACAGGACACGTGACACCTGCCATCAAATCCAGGCCTTCTCCACCCACTGCACAAGACGATAAAGCTTCTACTTTGCCACTTATCCGGGCAAACCTCATTAGTAAGGGCCTTTCAACGACAGCTTCAGACGTCATCTATAAGCATGGAAACCAAGAACCCAGAAGCAGTACAAATCATACCTACAAAGGTGGGAACTTTACTGTCGTGAACAGAAAATTAATCCTCTTTCGACATCTGTAGTTGATGGAATAAAACTTTTGGGTGAACTTTACCAAAAGCCACTTTCCTACAATGCGGTCAACACCACCCGCTCTGTTTTTATCCACTCACGGTTATCAATCCCGCTGAGGGTGACACTTTTGGAAATCGCCCTCCCTTGACAAGGTTTCTTAAAGGTGTCTTCACTGCGCGAGTGGGATGTGAGTACAGTCCTGTCTTATCTGAAAACGCTTCACCCTCCAGAAAACCTCAGCTTACAGCTCTTGACACTCAAGACAACCATGTTGCTTGCGCTCCTCTCAGGACAAAGATGCCAAACAATACATGCCCTAGATGTTTCTCATAAGACACTTGATGAAAACTGCATATTCTACACCCAGAAACTTCTCAAAACCTCCAGACCGGGCAAACACCTAGGACGTTTAGAATTTCGTAACTTTGACAGGGATAAAAAGTTATGTATTGTTACAGTTCGTAAAGAGCTAACCAGAGGGAATTATACCTAGTTGTTTGTAAACCCTTCAAAAAGGTTTTAGACAATGCTGGAATTAATATTACTAATTATCATATGGAGGAGAGTGTTTTACTGGGAACTAAACCACTCGTAGATTCCATACGCCACTTCATCCGGGACCCGTGTGGCGCATTTTCCGTATGTCACCTTTGTGAGTGTCGTATCGTTCAATGACGTCACGATTTCCGCCTTTTGCTTTTGTTGAATTGGTTTCTCCATATAATAAAAAGAACATTACACGTTGGCTCGAAGATATGAATTGTATGTTCTCGTGGCAAGAACAATATCTCACGCGTTCGCTTCGCTCACTCGTGAGATATTGTTCTTGCCACTCGAACATAAAATTCATATCTTCAGGCCACCGTGTAATATCCTCTATGCCTGTATGGTGCACACAGCACCCGAACAGCTGCCACATCTGCTGCCAAAGTAGCTAACGTGTCGGTGAAGACAATCATGGATGCCGCTGAATGGACCAATGCTGGAACTTTCAGCAAGTTTTACGACAAGGAAGAAAAATATGAAGTTATTCAAATATTGAAGATTTGATGGATTTGGAGAATTAATTCAAGCTGGTAAAGTTGACTAAGATAGTACCAAGATATGATACTCAGCACCCTCTTCCGCTGGTTATCTTACTTTTCTCTCCTAATCAGTTGCAATTGTTGTTGCTACTTTGTGACTCAATTTTGTTTGCCAGCAGAAAGGAAAGAAAACATCTTGGGCTAGGGTATCATTATTGAAGTCTAACAATAATTTAGAATCACTCCTAAAAGCGTTTTCTAGTTAATTTCTTTAGGCAAAACACAGAGGCACGACCTAGACGTATACGTACAGTACAGCATAAATACCTACACGACTTACAATGCTATACTTGACTCTAACCATTCGGAGGACTTGGTGTAGCAAAATCACGAATGTTGGTTAATAATTCAGATTCTTCACGGGTCACGCAACACCTTCAGGTCACGAACCACGAATGATAATTTACTAAATTTACGTTTTACCGAAAGTAAAATCAGCCAATCACGCATCACGAGAATACCCCTGTTCGAGCCTCTAACATGACTGGCCCGTTTTGTTTCCTCTTGAAACAATAGACTAAGGAGGGTCGAGGGCCATAGGGGGTTCTGAACACCGCAACACCGCAAAAAAAAAAAACAAAAATCACGAACACCGGATCACCGCAAGAAAAGTAAAGGGAACACATCAAGTATCAGTTTTAGCGCCATGATTCCTTCATCTACACTAAAAGTAATCCTTTTATGCTTCAACAATTTTTCACGAAATAAACACATCACAACGCTTTTCTCTGCCCACAGGTCGATACTTCTGATGCATGTAAATCAGTTTTCTTGATCTTGAGAAGAAACCTTCCGAGAAGAAAACGGACGAAGGAAAAAAGAGAAGAGCCTCGTGAGATGGTCTTTACTCCAGATCCCTCTCTTCTTTTCCTTCGCTCACTTTTCTTGGTGTAACCCACTGATTGAAAATATTGCTTTCTGGAGCTGGCTGCGTTGGCGTTTAATATTGATAATCGTTACGTTTGAAAAAAATAGACGGTGAAGAAAATCGCAGGACCTTGGAACGAGTATGACTTCTAGACGACCCTAGACTGTAAGTTAAGTCAGATCAAAAGCTGCACAGTCAGTAATACATTACATTCGGCCTACGTTGGCGTTTCCAGGATTTCCAGGATTGTTTCTGTTCTCTCTCCTCCACGTGTCTTCCGAACGCTGAGCTCCGGGTGGCAGAGGTCAAATTACTTGTCAAGTTGTGTATCAATGAAAACAGCTTCGGATTGGCAGCTGAAGCATAATGTTGGCCTGTATTTTGCTACAATGTTACGTGTTTGTCATAAAAGAGCACGGATTAACAACGTTTTAAGTCAACTTTAGGTTTGAGAAAGGCCAGAAAAGAAATTCCAGCATCGCAGATCATTTTTGTATCACCGAACACCGCAGCGTGAAAAACACAAATTACGCACCCCGTAGAGTTTGAAATCACCGCAACGCCGCAAGTTCCGATTTTATTCACCGCATATCCCCATGTCCCCCTCACTATGGAATATTACGACTCTTCGTCAATACTCCTCGCTATTTGATAACTCTCAATCACTATTCGCTGTTAGAATTTTCTGTTCTCAGCGCAATTGGTTCAAAGATTACATATTTTAAGTGTCCCACACCACAACTAACACAAACCGAGTCGATTTCTTCACGGTTTTTGGGCTACTCTTTCCGGAAATGACTATATGACATAAGGAATAATTTGATTACTTGTAGATAAAAATAAGTGATTCCTTCCTTTCTCCAAGACGCTTCCCATCTTTCAGAGTTGAGTAGATCTTCAATCCGCGCCAGAGTTTCTTGCAGCAGTTTTTCATCTGCTGTACCGCGAAAATTCGCGGTGTGTGTAATGAAATCCAGCAGCAGATTGCCTTCGGTTGATGAGGATCCAGAGACCTCCGTAACGTCGATGGGATATTCATAGGTGTAGACTTCGTGCTTCCAGCCATACTTCTCGGCAATCTCGAACATTTTCTCAGCAGTTTCGAAGCTTTCAGGATTTTTCTCATCTGGAGTTCCATGCCAATCTGGAAAGCGTTGCTTCTCTAGGACGGAAGAAATAAGGTCCGGTCTCTCCACCATGAAAACCAGACGCCCATTGTCTTGTAGTTCGTTCTCAATGCAGTGCTTCAAAACCGCTTCAATATCTACGTAGTAGATACTGTGTATGAAGTGAATGAGATCAAACTTCGGCTGTTCCATGGTGAATTCTTCTGCATACTCTTCAAAGCTCTGATGCCGAAGATCGAAGTCTACTTGTTGATCATTGAGGTTTTTGATGGCAGCCTTGTAGAGGTCGCAGGGATATTTATTGATCTCGATAGCCCGGTTGAATATCTTCAGTTGATGGAAGCCTTGGCTTCTTTGCAACTCTTCTTTGACTATTTTCAAAATTTCTAAATCCATGTCGCCTGTTCCACTTCCAACGCTTAAGATATTGAAGCTGGTGCGGTCTTGTACCGACTGAAGCACCTTTTGAATCATCGAGGGCATGTGATCTCGCATAATCTCCACAATTTTGAAGAATTCGCCGGTTTTGTTCCTCATGACGTCAAGACTCTTGTAATAATACTCTCCCGTGCCAACAAACGACGACATGACAACGCCAAAGTATCGAAAATAGAACGATGATATTATGATTATACTTTTGATCATGCGATCTGTAGAGCCCCCTTATTTCCAAATTATAATTTAGTGTTCTATACAGTCTGCATCACGAAATTCGACCAATCAGAACGCGTTATTTGATCAGTTGTTGCACTTGTTGGTGGTTTTCACGTCGCGCAAGTAAGCTTAAGGGGGGATTCTACCTGATTAGGACTGAATAAAGGGAATTGTTAAGATTAAAATGGGTTGGGAACACTACCAGACAGTTGACCCCCTCGAAAAAGAGCCCCAGGATCGTAGGGGACTGTACGGTGTCCGTCTATTAATTCTTCACTTCAAGTTTCAATTTCCAAATCCATCAAATCTTCTTATTTTCCTCAATTTGACCTATCCTTTCAGAAAAAATATCTCATTCACAAAATATCCAAAAATCACCCAAAAATTTACAAAAAACCGTAAAACGTTGGTCAATGTTCTAAGTGGAGGGATTTGGCATTGCTTGAAACGTGAACGAGATATTGGCACAAAGGCGGCGTTGAGCGACGTGCAAACAGCCTTCAGGTGAAATCCCCCCTTTATTATTACGCAAGTGAAAAATAAAATTGCTTGCCATTCAATAAATTGAGTCAGGGAATTGAAATATGGTAGACTAGTATTAAGTAAACAGCGTACCAATGTTTCGGGGATGTGCGATATTCCGACCTCGAGTTATTCGACAAAGAATATCACTGAAAATGATAGTGTTAAGTATGGAGACGCAATGTTGGAGTCCCTCTAAGGGACTCCGACATGGCGGCCGGAAACGGCAGTGGAAACACCTGGAGTTAACTTTGGCTCTCCAAAAACATTTCAATTCTTCTCTTTGCATAGGCACTTCCCTCAACATATTGGTTACTCAGAATTTGAAAACATATGGCGAATTGATACTTTCTTGCACGTAACATGTTACCCAGAAACAATGCCGATACCACTACGTTTGTGGAAAAACTCAGTGCAGCGTTCTATTTTTAAAACAAAGTAGTCTACCGAGCTGAAGACAGGCCAGCAGATATTTGTTTTAAAATGGCTTCTACCTGATGGAGATGAAAAGTCCAAAGTTTTTAATTTTAGTGTTTTTTCTGACGTCACGTGAAAACCAAGAATACATTGACCTAGAGAGATCCCGACGTGGTCGATCGATAAAATCAGTGTATCGATATGTCAATCGTTAAATCGAAAAACCCGGGCCTGGTAATAGCTGTAACGGGATTCTTACACCCAGAATAGTCACTACCTTCTAATTCGATATTATCATCAACAGTTGGTACAGAAATAACATCAGATTTGTGAGATATCTCACCGATATTTTTAGATGGAATTTGTGAACTTGTACCGGGAGCGAGGGACGCCCCCCTGGAAATCCAAGGATGGATTCTTTTTTAACTCATCTGGTGCATCGTTTTCTACATGAGAAGCCCTGCCTCTGGCGTCATCTGGTATCAAGTGGTTAGAAGGTTACAAGATAAGTTTCAGGACCAACAATTCACTGGTCTTCAAATTTGGAATTCCTTGCCTACAAGTATAACTATTTCAAATTCTCTTAGAATTATCAATACTTTGTTAAACCCTGAAGAACTCTATTCTTAATTGTTTTTCTATCTAAGATCTACCGTAGCGCATGAAGAAATACTTTTTACGAAGAAGGATCTATTCTTAATTCTGTCTGTAACTGT
>JAHPZR010039210.1:0-20000 GCA_019787425.1 Platygyra sinensis | reverse complement strand
ATGTTATTTCTGTACCAACTGTTGATGATAATATCGAATTAGAAGGTAGTGACTATTCTGGGTGTAAGAATCCCGTTACAGCTATTACCAGGCCCGGGTTTTTCGATTTAACGATTGACATATCGATACACTGATTTTATCGATCGACCACGTCGGGATCTCTCTAGGTCAATGTATTCTTGGTTTTCACGTGACGTCAGAAAAAACACTAAAATTAAAAACTTTGGACTTTTCATCTCCATCAGGTAGAAGCCATTTTAAAACAAATATCTGCTGGCCTGTCTTCAGCTCGGTAGACTACTTTGTTTTAAAAATAGAACGCTGCACTGAGTTTTTCCACAAACGTAGTGGTATCGGCATTGTTTCTGGGTAACATGTTACGTGCAAGAAAGTATCAATTCGCCATATGTTTTCAAATTCTGAGTAACCAATATGTTGAGGGAAGTGCCTATGCAAAGAGAAGAATTGAAATGTTTTTGGAGAGCCAAAGTTAACTCCAGGTGTTTCCACTGCCGTTTCCGGCCGCCATGTCGGAGTCCCTTAGAGGGACTCCAACATTGCGTCTCCATACTTAACACTATCATTTTCAGTGATATTCTTTGTCGAATAACTCGAGGTCGGAATATCGCACATCCCCGAAACATTGGTACGCTGTTTACTTAATACTAGTCTACCATATTTCAATTCCCTGACTCAATTTATTGAATGGCAAGCAATTTTATTTTTCACTTGCGTAATAATAAAGGGGGGATTTCACCTGAAGGCTGTTTGCACGTCGCTCAACGCCGCCTTTGTGCCAATATCTCGTTCACGTTTCAAGCAATGCCAAATCCCTCCACTTAGAACATTGACCAACGTTTTACGGTTTTTTGTAAATTTTTGGGTGATTTTTGGATATTTTGTGAATGAGATATTTTTTCTGAAAGGATAGGTCAAATTGAGGAAAATAAGAAGATTTGATGGATTTGGAAATTGAAACTTGAAGTGAAGAATTAATAGACGGACACCGTACAGTCCCCTACGATCCTGGGGCTCTTTTTCGAGGGGGTCAACTGTCTGGTAGTGTTCCCAACCCATTTTAATCTTAACAATTCCCTTTATTCAGTCCTAATCAGGTAGAATCCCCCCTTAAGCTTACTTGCGCGACGTGAAAACCACCAACAAGTGCAACAACTGATCAAATAACGCGTTCTGATTGGTCGAATTTCGTGATGCAGACTGTATAGAACACTAAATTATAATTTGGAAATAAGGGGGCTCTACAGATCGCATGATCAAAAGTATAATCATAATATCATCGTTCTATTTTCGATACTTTGGCGTTGTCATGTCGTCGTTTGTTGGCACGGGAGAGTATTACTACAAGAGTCTTGACGTCAGGAAGAGTAAAACCAGCGAATCTTCAAAATTGTCGAGATTATGCGAGATCACATGTCCTCGATGATTCAAAAGGTGCTTCAGTCAGGACAAGACCGCACCAGCTTCAATATCTTGAAGCGTTGGAAGTGGAACAGGCGACATGGATTTGAGAAATTTTGAAAATAGTCAAAGACGAGCTGCAAAGAAGCCAAGGCTGCCATCAATTGAAGATATTCAACCGAGCTACATCGAGATCAATAAAGTATCCCTGCGACCTCTACAAGGCTGCCATCAAAAACCTCAATGATCAACAAGTAGACTTCGATCTTCGGCATCAGAGCTTTGAAGAGTATGCAGAAGAATTCACCATGGAACAGCCGAAGTTTGATCTCATTCACTTCATACACAGTATCTACTACGTAGATATTGAAGCGGTTTTGAAGCACTGCATTGAGAACGAACTACAAGACAATGGGCGTCTGGTTTTCATGGTGGAGAGACCGGACCTTATTTCTTCCGTCCTAGAGAAGCAACGCTTTCCAGATTGGCATGGAACTCCAGATGAGAAAAATCCTGAAAGCTTCGAAACTGCTGAGAAAATGTTCGAGATTGCCGAGAAGTATGGCTGGAAGCACGAAGTCTACACCTATGAATATTCCATCGACGTTACGGAGGTCTCTGGATCCACATCAACCGAAGGCAATCTGCTGCTGGATTTCATTACTCACACTACGCGAATTACCGCGGTACAGCAGATGAAAAACTGCTGCAAGAAACTCTGGCGCGGATTGAAGATCTACTCAACTCTGAAAGATGGGAAGCGTCTTGGAAAAAGGAAGGAATCACTTATTTTTATCTACAAGTAATCAAATTATTCCTTATGTCATATAGTCATTTCCGGAAAGAGTAGCCCAAAAACCGTGAAGAAATCGACTCGGTTTGTGTTAGTTGTGGTGTGGGACACTTAAAATATGTAATCTTTGAACCAATTGCGCTGAGAACAGAAAATTCTAACAGCGAATAGTGATTGAGAGTTATCAAATAGCGAGGAGTATTGACGAAGAGTCGTAATATTCCATAGTGAGGGGGACATGGGGATATGCGGTGAATAAAATCGGAACTTGCGGCGTTGCGGTGATTTCAAACTCTACGGGGTGCGTAATTTGTGTTTTTCACGCTGCGGTGTTCGGTGATACAAAAATGATCTGCGATGCTGGAATTTCTTTTCTGGCCTTTCTCAAACCTAAAGTTGACTTAAAACGTTGTTAATCCGTGCTCTTTTATGACAAACACGTAACATTGTAGCAAAATACAGGCCAACATTATGCTTCAGCTGCCAATCCGAAGCTGTTTTCATTGATACACAACTTGACAAGTAATTTGACCTCTGCCACCCGGAGCTCAGCGTTCGGAAGACACGTGGAGGAGAGAGAACAGAAACAATCCTGGAAATCCTGGAAACGCCAACGTAGGCCGAATGTAATGTATTACTGACTGTGCAGCTTTTGATCTGACTTAACTTACAGTCTAGGGTCGTCTAGAAGTCATACTCGTTCCAAGGTCCTGCGATTTTCTTCACCGTCTATTTTTTTCAAACGTAACGATTATCAATATTAAACGCCAACGCAGCCAGCTCCAGAAAGCAATATTTTCAATCAGTGGGTTACACCAAGAAAAGTGAGCGAAGGAAAAGAAGAGAGGGATCTGGAGTAAAGACCATCTCACGAGGCTCTTCTCTTTTTTCCTTCGTCCGTTTTCTTCTCGGAAGGTTTCTTCTCAAGATCAAGAAAACTGATTTACATGCATCAGAAGTATCGACCTGTGGGCAGAGAAAAGCGTTGTGATGTGTTTATTTCGTGAAAAATTGTTGAAGCATAAAAGGATTACTTTTAGTGTAGATGAAGGAATCATGGCGCTAAAACTGATACTTGATGTGTTCCCTTTACTTTTCTTGCGGTGATCCGGTGTTCGTGATTTTTGTTTTTTTTTTTGCGGTGTTGCGGTGTTCAGAACCCCCTATGGCCCTCGACCCTCCTTAGTCTATTGTTTCAAGAGGAAACAAAACGGGCCAGTCATGTTAGAGGCTCGAACAGGGGTATTCTCGTGATGCGTGATTGGCTGATTTTACTTTCGGTAAAACGTAAATTTAGTAAATTATCATTCGTGGTTCGTGACCTGAAGGTGTTGCGTGACCCGTGAAGAATCTGAATTATTAACCAACATTCGTGATTTTGCTACACCAAGTCCTCCGAATGGTTAGAGTCAAGTATAGCATTGTAAGTCGTGTAGGTATTTATGCTGTACTGTACGTATACGTCTAGGTCGTGCCTCTGTGTTTTGCCTAAAGAAATTAACTAGAAAACGCTTTTAGGAGTGATTCTAAATTATTGTTAGACTTCAATAATGATACCCTAGCCCAAGATGTTTTCTTTCCTTTCTGCTGGCAAACAAAATTGAGTCACAAAGTAGCAACAACAATTGCAACTGATTAGGAGAGAAAAGTAAGATAACCAGCGGAAGAGGGTGCTGAGTATCATATCTTGGTACTATCTTAGTCAACTTTACCAGCTTGAATTAATTCTCCAAATCCATCAAATCTTCAATATTTGAATAACTTCATATTTTTCTTCCTTGTCGTAAAACTTGCTGAAAGTTCCAGCATTGGTCCATTCAGCGGCATCCATGATTGTCTTCACCGACACGTTAGCTACTTTGGCAGCAGATGTGGCAGCTGTTCGGGTGCTGTGTGCACCATACAGGCATAGAGGATATTACACGGTGGCCTGAAGATATGAATTTTATGTTCGAGTGGCAAGAACAATATCTCACGAGTGAGCGAAGCGAACGCGTGAGATATTGTTCTTGCCACGAGAACATACAATTCATATCTTCGAGCCAACGTGTAATGTTCTTTTTATTATATGGAGAAACCAATTCAACAAAAGCAAAAGGCGGAAATCGTGACGTCATTGAACGATACGACACTCACAAAGGTGACATACGGAAAATGCGCCACACGGGTCCCGGATGAAGTGGCGTATGGAATCTACGAGTGGTTTAGTTCCCAGTAAAACACTCTCCTCCATATGATAATTAGTAATATTAATTCCAGCATTGTCTAAAACCTTTTTGAAGGGTTTACAAACAACTAGGTATAATTCCCTCTGGTTAGCTCTTTACGAACTGTAACAATACATAACTTTTTATCCCTGTCAAAGTTACGAAATTCTAAACGTCCTAGGTGTTTGCCCGGTCTGGAGGTTTTGAGAAGTTTCTGGGTGTAGAATATGCAGTTTTCATCAAGTGTCTTATGAGAAACATCTAGGGCATGTATTGTTTGGCATCTTTGTCCTGAGAGGAGCGCAAGCAACATGGTTGTCTTGAGTGTCAAGAGCTGTAAGCTGAGGTTTTCTGGAGGGTGAAGCGTTTTCAGATAAGACAGGACTGTACTCACATCCCACTCGCGCAGTGAAGACACCTTTAAGAAACCTTGTCAAGGGAGGGCGATTTCCAAAAGTGTCACCCTCAGCGGGATTGATAACCGTGAGTGGATAAAAACAGAGCGGGTGGTGTTGACCGCATTGTAGGAAAGTGGCTTTTGGTAAAGTTCACCCAAAAGTTTTATTCCATCAACTACAGATGTCGAAAGAGGATTAATTTTCTGTTCACGACAGTAAAGTTCCCACCTTTGTAGGTATGATTTGTACTGCTTCTGGGTTCTTGGTTTCCATGCTTATAGATGACGTCTGAAGCTGTCGTTGAAAGGCCCTTACTAATGAGGTTTGCCCGGATAAGTGGCAAAGTAGAAGCTTTATCGTCTTGTGCAGTGGGTGGAGAAGGCCTGGATTTGATGGCAGGTGTCACGTGTCCTGTTTCCTAGGAAGAATAAGGGGAGAGGCAATGAGCATGTTAGCGAGGTACGGCCACCATGGTTGAGTAGGCCAGTGGGGGACAACAAGAAGACCTGTTGCTCTGTCTTCTTGCGTTTTTTGCAGAACTTTCTGAATAATACAGAAGGGGGGTGGGGGGGGGGGGGGGGAGCATAAAAAGCAAAGTTTGTCCACTTTATATAAAAAGCATTAACAGCATATGACCCAGCGTCTGGTTGTTAAGAGTCATATCTTTTGCATGTGTTATTCATCTATAGCTTTCTGAAATGCTGTGAGATTTAGGCTTCATTCAGTCTCCCTTCGTGTTTTGCGTGACTCAGAGTCTGCAGCACTATTGTGTATGCCTGGGATGTGAGAGGCAGTTATCCAGATGTTGTGTGTTATACACCACTCTCAGATATCAATGGCTGATCTATTAATAGTGTTGGAGTGGCAGGTTTCCATTTGATTCAAGCATGCTACTCCAGTGGTGTTATCAGTAAGGACAGTGACTGATTTTCCAGATATTGTATTAGAGAAGGACTTTAAGCCAAGAGAACCGCCTTTGTCTCTAGGTAGTTGATGCGATTTTCTGCTTCGTCTGCAGTCCAAAACCCACCTGTGAGAGTATCCTGCACCCCACCCCGTTTTTGAGGCGTCAGTAGTCATAGTAATTTGTGAAACAGCATGGCTGACTTGGTTAAATGCTGTGTCAATTGCCTCAATCCACCATCGAAGGTCACTGATTGCCTCTGGCCGGTGAAAGGGACATGGGGCTACCAAAGTTACCGTTTGTTACCGTTAGTTACCGTTGCAATGGTGCAGGGCCTGAGTTTTTGCAATTTAAATCCATCGGTAATTAATTGTGGGGCCCGTACATTACTCCCGGAAAACTGGAAGTTAGTAGCCCCAACACTCAAACTACCAGTCTTATTGAAGGTAGAACTGTATCTACAAGCTTTTGAGGGGCACTCTTAACTTTGCATGCCTTTTCTGGGTTGAGAGAGATTCTTATCAAAATAGAGTCCAATATAAAACCTAGAAATACCAGTTGCTGCGTAGGGACTAAGGCAGACTTTTCTGGATGCACCACAAGTCCCAGGTTGTTAAACTTTGTAACTGTATCAATAACATTTTCGACACAATAAGCATAAGTATCAGCTTGTAAATATGAATCATCAATATAGGCAACTGATAAGTGACCCATTTAGCTGAGTGTGGAGTACACTGGTTTAAGAAGCTTTGTGAATTTTCCGGGGCAAACAAGTAAACTCATACAAAATGCCCCTCCATGTGAATTTTAGATGCCATGAAACATCCAGGTGTCATCATCGCGACAGCAGTCCATATTGTATCCATTTAAAATGGTGGTAAACTACGTACTGATTCAGTGATTTTAAACTCAAGATCATGCGATAAGAACCATCTTTCATGGGACGCGAAAATACCGATGAAATAAATTCACCCTGCTCGTGTTTTGATTGCTGGATTACACCTTTCTCAAGCAGTGAAAGGATTTCAGAATCAATCAATTCTGCTTCCTCTGGAGACCATTTTGGTTGGAATGGAGGCTTAATTTGTGTACAAATTGGATAAAACTCAATGTTTTGGCCAGTGACAGTTTCCAGAATTTCTGGATCCGAGGTCAGTTTCCGCCATTGATCAACATAGTTGATAATCTGACCAGCCATGGTCAGATTATCAACAGCCATGTTCGACCGTAAGCCTGTAATACTCCACAAGATATGGTAGCGATGAACCATATTTGCTTACCTCAAGTTCTGGTAATAGGTCAACAAAGAGTTCTACATGTAGTACTTCTACTTCCTCTGTTGGTGATCGGCACGCTTCGTGCGAGGGTATAATGGCTTGAGCTTGTGCTGCCGACTCTGTGTCGGCATCGTCGCGATGATAAGGACCTGATATGTTGTTTAGGCCCATTTTGGTCGAAGCTTTGGCCACAATAGTTACGCCTTGCGTGATTGGAGGTACTCGTTGTGTTACTTATCTTATTAGTAGTTCGAATGTGGGTCAATTTGGTCTGCAGTTCATCGCCAAATAGGTGCTCTGTCACATGCACGTTCGCGGAGCAAAGGTCGCCATAATTCTTGTGAAGGTGCGGCTTAATGTCCTCCCGGCGAAGCGGGGAAAGTTCAAAGCTGGCATAGCACACTTCAGAAACGTGAGACGACTGGGACGAGTTTCTTATATCAATTAGACTGAAAATCTAAACATCCCAGCTACCCAGCCAAGTTTCAGAGTTTTCAGCAGAAAATTATCCAAATGGGAGCCTTGCAAAAGTTGCAAAATTCCATACAAAGCCGTTTAATTTTGTGGCCTGTCTACCCGATCCATACAAACTCTCTATTTTAGGTGATATTTGAAGAGCTATCATTTTGACATTTTACTCCCCTAAATACTTCTTTTCTTGGTAAAGACTCTCAAATTTAGTTGATCTTTCATTTGAGTATCTTAGTTTTTCAAACAAACGGAAAACCACCATACTCTCTCTTAGTCTTCTCACGTTTCTAAAATTGGTATGTCCTAACAAAGCGCTAGCATCCGTGGTCATTACCACGAGCTCGTTAAACTTTCCGGCAAAGTACTATCAATTTTAGCTTTTAAATTAAGCAGTAAATCTGTGGATTTCACAGCGATGTGGTTTGTCTGAAGGTGGGAAAACTTGAGATCTTTCCTTCGTGCTGTCCTAGGCAGCTTGTTCCAAATTTCTTCGTTGACTTTAGGGTCAACAACTTTGCCACAGTTTGCTGGGCGATGATATTTCTCGACTTTGCTTTCAGCTGGTCGTCGCTAAGTTTGTGAAGCCAGCTTTTGTTGGCGACGTTTGCAAGCTTTTCCGAGACCGTTTCTGCGGTTCGCTTGGCCTCGTCGAGTGGTTGAGCAATGTCATCAAGAAAGTCTTTTTGACTCTCGGTTTGAGTTTTTATCTTGGCCCGTTTGCCGCTCTGTAAGCAGGTCATTAACTTCACTAGAGATGCCTGGTTCAGGCGAATGGCGTGGTCTTTTCGAGGCAGATTCTGCCTCTTTATCGCCATGTTTGTCCACGTCATGGAGACATTTGAGCGATTCGTTCATTGCGGTCATATTTGTGTTTAGGCTCGTCAACACGGGTGTTAGAAGGTGTAAAATATAACTCTGTTGGGCTTCTAAATGTCCTTCAGAGAGACGTGCAGTTTCCTCTTCTGGGATTATGTTGTCGTTCATTTTTTAGCCGAGAGGCCAACTTTCGTCGGCCTATCTGCTTGCTAACCGAACGCAATCTCAAGTGGCTTCGTAGCGAATTTGACCAATCACAAAGAAGAACTTTTAGTTTTTGCTTCTTTAAAAGGTTATGGCTATTTTAGTGATGAGAATGTCTGTTTTATCAAACCTCAATGTTTAACTACGTGGCAAAACCAAACCAGACAAGCTAGCAATTAAAATTTCCCGACACTGTTCTCTAGAGAAGGGTGTCAAGAACACATAGCTATGTTGAACGCGTCCTCTCGCCTCAAATCCAACGGGAAACGAACTTGATTAGTGAAGCTCCGTACTTTGGACAATTGGACGCTTCATTAGGAAAACCTTAACTTTTCGAATTTGTTAATGATTATACTTTCGTAATTTACAATTCTTAAGAGTGAAACGTCAGTCCGTAAAGCGGCGCGTCATTTCGAAGTAATACTGATACCTTAAATGCCCCAAACCCGTGGCCAGATCACGAAGACATGGAAGTTCTTTTGGGTCCAAATTTCAAGGGCTACAGTAACGTTAACATAACATTCTTATAAACTAGGGAAAATCTAAGAGAGCGAGTCCACAATGAAGCTCGTTCGTCATAATTCTAATTTAACTGATTGGTAAGTTCAGGATAAAGGGCAGGTGTTGGAAGACAGACATGCGCAATTGTTTGATTGGAAACGGGTCGCGTCGCTTCGGCCAAAGTCCCTCCAGGCCTCAAATAACAAAAGGACTATTGTTGAATGCTTAATGTGAGAAGTTGAGCCGGAGCAATAGACCATTTCTCGGTACGCTTAGTGCATCCTTCGCCATCAGCTCTCAACAACGTGCAAGTTGATCTTACCAAATCCAACCCCGTTCTGGTGGATAAGCGGAAAGTAGCGGTGAGTTCTTATCTTATGATTGCGTTTTAAAAGCAAATAATACCAACCGGAGGGTCGAAGATGTGGGCAATGTTGTAGCAGACAAATCTTGCGTTCTTAGATCATATTACAAGAAGCAATGATTCTGCGTACTTTCGATAATCTAGCTAGATCGCGATGGAGGCTAAGGTGTGTCTCTTTCTGACTTGCTTAACAGAAGTTTTCTCCATTTTGCTGATCAACATGTTCTAGAAATGCCAGTACGATTTAATTTTTATACGCTGCACATGTCGAATCTCTTGCTAGCAGCAATTTCAAGATAGAGCAAGATGGCTATCGAACGATTTTCTTTGAATGACCAATCTATGAACTATATTTCCAGTTTCTCTCAGATTTTTTTCTTGATTACTTTCCAAAATTTATTACGACGCGAACACTGCCAGCAATAACCACGAAAATACACAGCAACAAACCGTTGAGGAGCAAGAATTCTACTGACGGGTACTCCTTCAGTCGTGGTTAGAAATTTATACTGCATATTTAGAGTGCCCTTTCTCCTTTAGGAATGAACTAAGAATTAATAGGGAAATGAAGGAAACAGGCTTGATAATAGAGGTAAACTCAGCAAATGTAGTCAGTCCTTTGGAGGATGTCTTCTAAAGCTCAAGCTTCAGAACTTGAAGGATTTGATATATAATAAAGTTTTCTAGGAATTCGAAGACTCAATCGTTAAGACATAAATGCATTACAAGTCGGGCGATATTTTTCCCCTATTAAGTACACTTGCTCTTCTCTGCAGAATAAAGCGAGCCAGCTTATGTTAATCTTACGCTTTCTACAACCACTAACGATTGTCGATTAATAAACATTGGATTACCCTCATCTTAAACAAGCTGGATTTAGGCCGACGCAATGGGTTGAAATTCCGAGAACTGCACCTTAAACGAACGGAACTTAGCCCAACGAAACGTAACGAGTGTAGTCCTCTGTTTGAAAATAGTGCAATAGTTTTTCTTATCCGATTCAGTCCATCAGTTTAGATGAAGCTAAACATTTATTTTACCATAAAATAGAACGGTTTTATTAGGAGATAGCTTCATTCTCTTGGTACGCTGAAATTTTAACGACATAATTCATCTATACTCATTTGTTTGGGTTTGAAATTCCAAGAACTGCACTGATGCACTGACTAGCAAACAATATTGCGATCTAGCTACAGGTAAATTATAGATGGCAGTTCTAAACAAAATGTTTCGTCGTCTGTTTCTGTTCTTATATACGTGTCGACTCCAAAACTTAAAGCTCTGAAGAAGCCCCGTTTTTGCTCCAGCTAGCTAGTTCAACTGAAGGTCGTGCGGTCATTGATTTTGCGCTGTTACAGTGCATACCGTAGTGCGTTTTCTGCCTTTAAAAATGAACGAAGAATTAATTAATAGGCCTACTGAGAGATTGAATTGAAGGAAACCAGCAGACTTGATAATAAAAGTGAACTCAGAAATTGTAGTCTTCTCGAGAATGGCTTTTAAAGCTCAAACTTATAAACTTGAACGTTTGATAATGAAGTTAGTTAGTTTGATAATGAATTCGAAGAAGACTCAACACTGACTCAAGCGTGAAGGCTTGACCTTCATATTAAACAAGCGAGATTTCGGCCGATGCAGTGGGTCGAAAATTCAAAAACTGCACTGATGCCTGGACGAGAAAACAATATTACACTGAGCCTAGCTAGGTAAATCAAAGATCATAGTTTTAAGCAAAATGCAGTTTCATCCATTTCTGTTTTGTGGACGTCTTGGCTTAAAAAATGTGCAATCCTAAAACCTGGAAACCGGAAACCGGAATCCACAAATCAAAGAAAACAAGTTCTTCAAATTCGCTAAAATTATTTTGCATAGCTTTTGCCGGTTAAAAAGAAGACGCGAAGCAAGAAAAAAAAACCCTCAAACGTTTTTTTAAGCAAAAACGTCCGTACAACCATTATTCCTAGACGGGGGGTGGGGGTGGAGGGGTTGATTATGACAATCTAAATAAAATGCATGCGTCTGAGCAGGCGTCTAGTGTCTTTTTGCATTGGTACTTGAGCGAGAATCCTCTCACGGCTTCGCCACTCGCGTCCCCAGCCCAAACACGAGAAGGCACGCAGGCTAAGTTACCCATATTTTGTTCAATTTGGCCCTACGAAGAGTACACGGTTGTTATCTAGATCAATAATCCCCGCTGCTCTTAGAAGACTAGTGAGTAGCACGATAGCAACAAGCTATAATGGTGAGTTTCTGGCAGTCGTTTAGCATCTTTTAACAACATGTAGCCCGCTCCGTTTGCATGCGAGAAGCAGACGGAAGTAAGTGTACAACATTTCTATAAATTGCATTGATACGAAGGGCGGCAAGAATATGTAGTGGTGATTTGTAACATCATTAGTGTGGAAACGGTGTTGATCTGGAATTAGCCTCGTATCTGTTGGAAAACAAAATTTATAAGAAGCAGGTTAGCCTTCGGACATCGAAAACTGTCAATGTACAGGTTCTGCCGCCGACGGAGACCGTGTTCTCTTTTACATGTCCTATCTTGTTTAGTTTCTACTGCACATAAAGGCCAAATTTATACCACCCGTAAATTGCAGATCACTTATTAAATGAAGTGGCAATTACCAGCAAGCTTATTTTAGAAGCTCTCAGGGTGCTTGCAATCGTATTACAACGCACTTTATTTGGATTCTCACAATCATAGCCTTCCCTAGGAATAAGGGTTGCATGAATTGCAAGTTTGAAGGTTTTCTTTGTTTGCCCTCTTATTTTTTACAGCAATAGCTGTGCAAAATAATTTTTCCGAATTTGAAGAACTTGCTTTATTTGATTTGTGGATTACGGATTCTGGCTTCTGGTTTCCGGCTTCTGGTTTCCGGATTCCGGTTTTCGGTTTCCAGGTTTTAGGGTTGCCCTAAAACAATTAAGGCCCTGAAGCTCACTTAGCTCCAACTGGATGGTTCAACTGACACGTCATTTGCAAAGGCGTGCTGTGATCAGCTGTAAATGAAAGAAGCACAAAATAACTGAGATGGCTGCTAGATGTATTCAACACCCCTGATAGCCTGGCACCTCTTAAAAATCTCTTAAAATCAGGCCATGCATTAATCGATTCTAATGGTTCTGCAAAGTTGATTTTATTATTAGTACGCTATAAAACAATCTGAAAAGAAACCTGATGTAGCCGGTAATGTTTCTTAATATAACCAGACCTTACCTGAACGAGTCAAACAAGTTTCTCGGAATTTAACTTTAACAGGCTGAGACTTTAAGGAATGCTTACTTCCGCTTTAGGACCGAGAAAAACTCTTCAAAAGGAGCTTCTATTTTCTCTGGTTTTGATATATCGGTGCAGAATGATGTCGAAAAACGAGCGAAGAAACGTTTAAGAGCTATAAACAATTGAATTGTATGGCATTGTATATTCTACGACCCGTGAATTTTTCTCTTTCTCCTTCAATAACAAATGCAACCACTTCTACTAGAACCACTACTTGTCCTTTGAAGCCTGCTTTGGTCAAACTATGTATAGTTCAACTGACTTACTGTGATCAGTTTAAAATGAAAAAGAATCGAAAGCAAACTGAAGTGATCGCTGGTTGTATTTAAGGTGGTATGATACCCTAAAAGATGTTGATTTTCATGAAAAGCTCAAGTTTTTGAAAATACAAGATTTAAGACCCTTGAACACTTGTCGAAAACATTTTGAAGTGGTCTTGCTAATTTTTCTCTAGATGAGTGCGAAATTTACGGAAAGTACACAGTGGTATAAAGTGTGTTTACCTAGCAAAGGCCATAGCAACGGTTGTTAACGTTTACCATAAGAAAGTGGCAAAAACTATGGATTAGACTTAACATTTATAAACGAAACTTTGTAGAAAAGCTATGAAGACGTGCACAACTAGATTAACATAATTAGTCGATAAAGGTCTTGCCTCAAATCACCATCACAGGCTCATTCGTTTCCCTTATGAAAAGAAATATTCCCTAAAACTGTAGTAACTTTTTTACAAAATAAAACAACCATTGCACCCCCTCCCCCGAGATCCAGTCTCACCCCCTGCCCGTTATTTGTGGCCTGTTAAATGCTTAATACTTCTTGTAAGAAACTTAAGTGTATTTTTCTCAAATGTGCATTTTTGTACCGACTGACTTCACGCCAACATTTCTTGTTTGCGAGATATCAAGGTAAAATTCCTGAAACTTACGCTAATGAATCATCTATAGTGTCGTAATGTAATAAGCCCAAAAAATCGTAACATTTTAACTTTTGTCACGTGATAAGGGATGATTTGTCCAATGAGCGTGGTATGAAATGAGGTTATTTCATGAGAAAGCCTGTAAAAAGCAAAAGAAGAACTAACTGCCAAAACTTAGGCTAATTGCACAGAACAAAACAAAAACTTACATGCCATGCTTAATTAACAGTCCAATCGTGTTTTGTAAAAGAGCAAGAAATGTTGGCGCTAACCCTATAAAACCCTACCTCAAAAGGCTGTGGCTGGTTGTCATAGCAACCATTTTGAGTAAAACCTTCACAATTTACTTTGTGTTCATGAGCGTAATAGCACACAATTCATCTTTTTTCACCAAATTTAAACAAACTTTTGCTCCATATGTAGGGTACCATACGACCTTAATACTAGTAACAGCCTGCATGGCCTCTCTTGGAAATACGTTATTCTAGGAAATTATAAGCTTACCATAAGACTACGAGCAAAGTTAAGAGCTCGCAAATGCGTATATTCGATCCATTCAGAACTTTAGTAATTTCTCTCACTATCCATGTTAGAATTATGCATATCTGCTGCTGGTCATCACAGCTATTTGCCATCAATTAAAGGTTATGTGCTACACTAAGAATGTGCACCTCGCTTGAGACTAATCCATGGGAATAAATTAAACTGGTTATTTTAAATGAATTGTTGGGGCTCTGAGTCTAATAGTTTTTTACCATGATTCGGCTTTTGTTGTTGCAGAAATAGAATAGGTGTCATTTTCACAGCGGGGTCCCCCTAACTTGGAGCGAATCAGTTGTCTTCACCTAGTATAATTTTGCCATAATCATTCAATCTCCAAACCCAGCATTTGTGCCAAGTTTGAGGGTAAAAAAAGAAATTCCAGCTGTATCGCCTCCTGCCCGCTTCTGCCTGGAATTTTTTTTGCTTTGCTTCTGCCTGTTTTAACTTTTCAAGTTGCAATTAACTGCAAATAATCGTCTGCTCGTGCATAGTACCCCTTCAAGGTGTTTTAATTAACGCAAACGATACATTTTTTTCTTCATTTAAACAATATCTATTGCAACATTTGCTCTAAGAGCAAAAAGGGCTCATCTAGAGAGCTTATGCTGTTTAGTACACGTGAAGATCGAACAAAATATACACAAAGGAATAGAAGTTTACAGAAACGGCTAGACAAGGAAATAAATGATTGGATGTACTGAAAAACATAGCATCGGTGTCAAAGTCATCGTGAGAAATCCCATTTAAAGGGCCCTAGTCAACCACACCTTTGTTTTTGTTTACATCCGAGAATTTGGCTATTATATTTTATTTGGAGCCTGTCGAAACGAAGAAAAATCACTGTCAAACTACTCAAGATAATTAAACACACCTTCAGGAACACAGCTTACAGTAAAACAAGAATTCGCTTCACCATGCTATATCAATAATTTCGATGTCATCGAAAATGGCAGAGGCTGACTGGGGTCCTTTAAGAACCAATCAATTTTTTTTCCTTGATGGAAGCACAATGTCATCTGTTTCCGAGTAATTGTGCAGAGAAGGCAAACAACGTTTCATGCAGAGCACCAAAACTTGGGCAGTTTTTTCAGTATCGTTAAAAAGATTAAATAACGGATATTTAAGTACAATGTCACTTGCAATTGTTATTTATTGTCTAATAGTATTTTAACGATCACAATGAAATAAGAAATGATTTTCGGTCTCAATTTGGTTAGAATGGCAGTGTTGATAAATTCTAAGACATTCAGGTACTTTAGGTACACAGTGTCGTCCCGATTCGATTTTGAGACTGTGATTGTCTGATCGTAGTTTGGCCACAGCTCGTCTATGTTTAAGTTCTTTGTTTGTTCTAAATAATGAGATTTGCTTACATTTGTTTTAAATCAGTAAAGAGTAGAAACATAATTTCCTATTACAGTGGATTAGCTCCAGTTGATGTCTTTTTAAGTTGTTTGAGATGTGACATTTTATTTTTGTAAATTATTTTTAATCGTTGGTATATTGTTAGTTTGGATTGTTTTGTTATATGATTGATGATGAATGTATTTATAATTTTGTATAATTTCATTAACCGTTAACATGAAAGATGTTTTTGCTTCGTTTGCTAATTGATTGGAAATGATTAAGCATTGTTTGGCAATACTGTTTTCTGGAAGAGATTCAAGATGTATCCAAAATTTTATTGCTCTTAATAAGATATTCAACTTCAAAGAAAGTCGTCCAGTTTCATTACGAGCTACTACATTAGGCCAAGGAAATATTTGTAGAATTATGTATGTAGCCTTTATTCAGGGTCTTTTTCCCATTTTTTGATGTTCAAGTTATCATAAGCTCCCCAAATTTCAGATCCGTATGAAAACTCGCTGTAAACGAACTGGAAACGCGTGCCTCATTCGTTGAAATTCTAATTTTGAGAAATGTACTTTAGGGCGTTTTCCGGTGTAGGGAGATTAGATCTCAAAACGTGTTAAAAGTAGTTACCTGTTGATCGATAAAGTGAGGGCTCCTCTTGCTTAGACAATAGAGCTCGCATTTACAAATCGTCCCGCAAAGAGGTCTCAAATGCTGTTTCTGGCGTGAAATTCCATCGCACGCACTGGATGCAATAACTTCACGATGGATCTAAAAGGATCTAAAAAGCGCGATGGAGGAAGCAACGGAAATTTGAACGGCAAATCGGCAAAAGAAACCATGCTTTCGGAAATGAGAGTATCAAGGTAAAACCGCCTTTTACCGTAGAATTCCGAAAGTAACGGCCCCCGAAAGTAACGGCTACCCGAAAGTAACGTTAATTTTTTGCCGCCCTATTAAATCCCGAAAGTAACGGTCCCCCCAAAAGTAACGGCCCCCCGAAATTAACGGCATTTTATAAAATTAACCCAAAACGGTCACAAAACACTGTTGTGACTGCTGTATTTGATGTTCACTTCAAGCATTACTTTCCGTCGGGTTACAAAGCGATCTTAAGAAGTACCGTAAGATATTCAACTGGAAAGAGAGAAATACAAATAATATCTCTTCTTTGGGAAGTAACTTAAACAAGAAAAACACCAACGTTTGTCATGAAACCGGGATTATCTTTCAATGTATACAGATAAGAAAACTAGAACTTGAAAAAATTCTCACATTATCTTGGAGAACATGCACATGCTTGATTAAAGAATCGGTTTGTGCATGATTTAATCTGTGAGTGAAACTTATGAACATGTAATACTTTATTGAAATTAATTGTCAGTGAAGAGTCAAATTAAGCTAGTCTGTTTTCTTTGTTTACTGTTTGTTCATCTGGTTACGTTACATTTTAGGAATATGCCTAAATGGAACGACTTTTAAATTTCATAATACGCGCCCTCTTTGTCTGAGACCGTTTCGAGTTACAAACGTTTTTTACCTGTCCGAAAATAACGGCTACCCGAAAGTAACGACTACCCGAAAGTAGCGGCCCCTTTTGCCGGCAAAATTCGAAAGTAACGGGGCCGTTACTTTCGGAATTCTACGGTATCTTTAATTAGTAGTTGCTCCCGCAGGGTTTTGGCCCAGAGGTCAAAACCCGAGGAGGCATTATAGTCTCCCCCGCGTATACGTATAAAGAATGTGTGAAATATTGGTGTAGTATGCGAATCAATCCCGATTTGACGAAACTAGGCGCGCACGGTGGTCCCGGTTAATTTTTCAGTCAGCTCGCAAGGCAATGCTACATGGGTAATTCTTGCAACTACGAACATGAGGAGGAGAGGATCTTGCACAAAATATATTTTAGGGCTGGTATCTGTCATCACAGTGATTTCTTCATATCTTGAATTCAAAGGTTATTCAGCAGTACCAGACTGAACTGTTTGGTACAGAAGTTGATCTGTCGGACACAAATCAGCAACAGGGTCGACAGCTCGACCCAAACACCACACGTATAAAGATCACGTTTATTTGGATCGCTTATTTTTATTGAGTAATCTTACGTGGCGTAGAGCCCATGTGACGGCTGGGTTGTCTGGCAGGGATCCAAATGTAAAAGTAAATGTTTTGCGGCGTTTTCATTGAGGACAAAAAGCTTGACTCTAATTTGCATATATGGCGATTGTAACGCGATACTTCTGTTTACATCTCGGAAAATAAATCTCGACTTCTGTTTGCTCGTAGAGTCCTCTTATATCAAGACAAATGATTTGTTTCAGTATCAAACTAGAACAACAGAGTGGTTTGATATTTTTTTCATTGCAGTGTACAATGTTTTCTTACTGTCTTTGTTACAGGCGTGGCCATTCAAATAAGCATGGACAGCCAATGGGAACACTACATAGACTCTATAAGGAAGTTTAGGGAAGAAGCTGGTGAACAAACCGAAGAGGTTGAAAAGCACCTGAGTTCCTTAAACAGCATTAAACGACAGTTGGAAGCTATTGACGCCCTCATTGCCGAGCAGCGTTCTCAAAGTTGTCAGGATGTTATGTCTGTAAAGTTTGTCTGCCAGAAGGTTCTATTTAGCGACTACGAGAAAGTGACTAATTGCGCTGTTGCCGCTTCAGTGATGTCCTTTCAAATCAAGAAAGAGGAATCAAAACTTCCGGCATCAATGCAACCTAAAGTGAAGGAGATTAAAAGCTCTTGTGAGAAAATCAAAGCGCAAAGCAAGAAAATTGAGAGTGTGATACAAAAGATAAACAAAAGGGTATGAGTTTTTAGTGTTAGAAGATCTGTGATATAAATAATTAGATCAGTAAAGTAATAATCCGATCGCTAACTAAATGCGAATGGTTTCGAAATAACAGAAAGCTTATCGATCCAATTATACCCACAATTACCTCTCTTCGCACTGTTCCATGACTGTTTGCATCTAAAAATGTTGTACCATTGCATTTGTGACAGATGGATAATGTGCTGTTGTTTCTTAGTTAATATACGCTACCAAGAGAAAAAGATTTGTTTTTCTCTTGACGCTACTCAAACGTCTCTATCAAAAATGGTGAGCCGTGCAACTGCCAGAAAGAACCGCGTATTCAAGACATCGGTGGGACTGCGCGTCCCAAATTCCCTTACTTATCGGAATTTAGGTCTCGTCCTGACGGACAGCGCACTTCAGGTGCCAATTGAAAATGGATTTACGAAGTTCTCCTTCGTCTAGATGTATACGAGAATTATTAAATCACGCTATTGTAACATTTACGTTGACTACATGTCATTCACTTTTATACAGATCCAAAAAGCCGGGAAAAAAGGATATAAAATCTCCCAAACCGATAAGAATGACTTTGAAAAGATTCTTTTGGATCTTGAAGAAGCCTTAAAGACATGTGCTGACTCCCTGAGGCAGGTAGATAGGGTACAGAGAAAGTTTGCTTCAGATGTCAAGAGCTATTTGAGCAGTGTTTTCGTGTTTGCTGTCTTTGGAGCAGGAATTTTTATCTCTGGCGCTAGCACCTTTGTTGAAGCAGGTAAGTAATAGCTACCATATTTTCGATCTTTTCCACTTTATCTCTCAATTGACTTTTATACTCTATGCTATGTCCCTTGTCATCATTTGGGCTGAAAGCTATGTGCGCAAGTACTAGTGTCATGACCCAGTCGTAGGAATGAGTTCATTTCTCGAAGTCATACTGAATGGAAATGTTTAACATCTTCAAGCAGAAGTGTCTAAATTAGAGCCTAGTGGTCTATCATACCGGAAATTATCAACGGTTCCACTAGCCAGCATGAACCAGCTAGTAATATTTGTGCTCTCCCTCCTTCCCCGGATGCGCATCGCAAGGTTATAATCTATTTCCTGCTAAAAGAGTCTTGGGGAGAGATACCACACAGTGTTGCAGCCAGAGTATTGAGACCCGAATGGACGATATCTATCCGGAGTCCAGCGCGATAATAAAAAGGCCCCAGGCCCTATCACCCGTCCTTTTCTCTTGGATTATTAAAAAGAGAATGTGTGCCTTTCTTAACTCGTTACAGGAAAGCCTACTGGCCATGGGAGCTGTCCCTTTAGGGAAACGTCTGAAGCATTTTACTTTGCAACGAAACAATCATTTTCATATTCTCTAACTACAAATTATAGTTAAATCTCTTGAAAGGAAGAGAGAGCCATTAACTTTATGAGAACAACCGAGGCATTGATAGAAAACTCTTGGGTTTTGTTTGGAGGGATTCAGGGAGGGTGCTCCAATGCACGACTGGAAAGGTTAAATCTGAGAATTCATATCCAGTTCTCCTGTTTAAGAGAAACTTACAATGACAATATGGGACTTGAACAAATCACGATGGCAGCTAATATGATGCTGGGCCTTGCAACAAAACAACAACGTGGAACACCCAAGTTCTCCAAGGATTAGAGGAACTGTACTACGATAGCTGATTTTTCTGATCGCCCGTTTTAAAGTTTAAGGATATGATTATATCAAGTCTTTTGAAAGATAG
>JAHPZR010039209.1:0-11169 GCA_019787425.1 Platygyra sinensis | reverse complement strand
TAGAATTATAGATCCAATTATCAAATACATCTGAAAATTTCAGATCCTGTTTACCGTACTGTCCTAAGCAATCACTGACATTCATCGAGTTTCTAGCTAGAGTTCCTAAGACGGATTGTTCCTTTTCACAGTCTGGGATGTAGAGACACATTTCACTCTGTTGTGAACACAGCAAGAACAGTAAAGAAAACAAAATCAGCTTTTTAATCATAACTCTCGACTTTCAATTTACAGGGCTAAAGGAAAGAAAAGCAAGACTTAAAAGAAAATGGACCTAGTTAAAAGGAAACTAACGCCCTTCTTTGTTCTGAAAAAGAGAAAGAAAAGAAACCTGCGGATTTGCTTGGGCACAATCTTGATGGCCTTGGCATTTTATCGAATATTCTATCATACACACGATGAACAATCTCGTCGCGTTGAAGCCTTCCAGTTAAATCAAACAAAGTTAATTTTGGTTTACACTCCATGTCCAAGCGAGCCTTGGGGTCCACGAACTGCAGAAGAAGCTAAGAACTACAAGTTTACAGATTGGGATGGCACTCCATGCGAAGAAGATAGATGTCTAATCACATTTGATCGAAGTTTACGCAACTTCAGTGATGCTGTGCTCGTACACGGTTTTGGTGCTACGACAAGTCGCGACTGGAATGTTGAACTGGCAAAGAGGAACAGGCCATCTGCCCAGAGGTGGGTCTTCTACACAAAAGAAAGTCCCCAGCAGTTTTCAATGGCACCCAAAGCTGACGGCGTGTATAATTGGACCGCAACATATCGACGAGATGCGGACTTTTTTGTCCCTTACGGAGCATATGCACCATTGAAAATCCCAAAAACGTCAGACGGTGAGGATGTTGGCCATGGAGAACAACCCGACGAGGATGTCAATTACGCAAAGGGAAAAGATAAAATGGCAACTTTTGGTGTCAGCAACCACTGTTTGCTAGATGGATTTAGATTCGCGTTCGTCCGGGCACTCATAAAACACATTCCTGTAAGCCTCTATGGAAAATGTGCCACTATGTTTGAATCAAATAACACCTTTACATGTCCACGTAAAATGCAAGATGACTGTCTTGAAGAGATCCAGCGCCACAAGTTCTACCTCGCATTCGAGAATAGTCTTTGTGTAGACTACATAACAGAGAAGTATTGGAGAAATTCACTTGAGCGAGGACTGGTCCCTGTTGTTCTTGGAGGCGCTCCGTACAGTCCCGAGCAAGCAATTCCTGGTTCTTTCATCAACGCAGCCGACTTTGATTCCGTTAAAGATCTTGCAGATTATCTGAAGTATCTGGATAAGAATGACACGGCCTATAACCAGTATTTTAAATGGAGAACCAAATACAAGGTGGTGAAGTACGAGTTCTGGTTATGCCAGCTGTGCAAGGCCCTTCATGACCCAACAAAACCACCCAAAATTTATCACAAAATGTCCGAGTATTGGGGGAGATATGGCGGATCATGCCAACTTAACGAAGATCGAGTTTGGAACATTATCAACAGAGGCTGAAAGACTGCACATAAAGTTAGAGCTCTTGTCATATGAAGCTGGGGCCTCGTCACTTACAACCTCGAGACAGACTCACGGACGGAAACGGATCATTAAGTTTGGATGAACATTGCAGTTTTCTAATAATATTTCATAGAAGAATAGTTTGGGTTTTATTGTAAGGTGGAGAAAGACTGCATTGTATTCTACTGATTACTTATTGTATAGTCTTAGAATATATTTACTCCCGGATGAAATTCGTATATTTGTTACAATGTATTATCTAATATCGCTTAGATTTGATAATAGAATTACTGCATGGCAAGCACTTGTGAGTTGTTAAATTTGTAGCAAAGTTGTTGATCTTCTCGTGGCGAGTGAGAGTCACACTGGTTGTAAACCCCTAAATGCATATCTGGCCATGTCAATACTACAGGCAGAACACTAAATGTCTTCGTGATTAATAAAGCTATTAAGCGAACAGAATCTATGAGGGTTATGTATGAAGCTCTGAAAATTCTCGGTCTGAATAACCCAGTAAAGGTAAATGAAACGTTAATCGACTCATTTGGGTGTTTTTCGCCTTCCGGGGCCGTCTGAAGCATCTTTTTACTAAAGTGCTTTAGGCGAGAGACTGTTCCGACAAGAGAGAGAGAGACAAGGCTTGCAACTTGGCGGCCGCCAGCCGCGCCTTCGTTCACTTCACAGGCCCGTAGGCGAGTAGCCCACATTAATCCCCCCTTCGCTTCGGTCCCTCGGTTAAAGCATACTTCTTACATGCCAAATCACTACAGTTGAGTGCAACACCTCTTGTTTTGTTTCTAATTTTCCGTTTGTGTTGACTTTGACGAAATAGAGAACTTGTTTGCGATATCGTTCGAGGAAAATTTGCCAAGCGATTGCTTTCGGTTTTCTTTCTCCCCAACAAAGTCATTAGCTACGTCTACAAGGGTGAGAGCATCTGTTCTGTCCTTGTGAACATGCAACATCATGAGGTGGTTCAGTCTAGAGTCTCCCGTTGTTGAGCGCAAATACGCCTTCACCTGCTTTAAAGCTGAAAACCAAGAGCCATTGCCTCTAGCATCTCATTCTGAATCGCTGGTGATGTGTATCACTTTTCGGAAGCCACTCAGTGATCTCTGGATTTTCTTGAGCCCGTAGTTTCAGCAGCTTTCATTTCCGGGGTTGTTCTTTGATTCGGATTGTTTCTTCGACTACTCTAGGCTCTGGGTCACTAGTGCATGGTTTTACCCACAATAAAAGTGTTGCCTGCTTATTTTCGACTGGTTTGGATATCTTTTTCGGCGGATCTTGCGAAGACATTGTAAGAGCTTCAATATAAACGCGAAAAAACCTACGTTTTACTCTAGTACAGTAGTATATTTTACACTGGCGGACCTCTTAGGAACCAACTGAAGTCAAAGTCAAGTTCAGGAATTGTTATTGGTGCATTTCGATCCATTTTGCTTCTGTCTATTTTGATGTTAATAAGCAAATATTTCAAAGCTGTTGGTTGTTTTTGGCAAAGCAAAAAATACGATTTCGTTCCTTTACGCAATTCCGAATTGCGTAGAAGAACAAGAGTACATAATCTTACTATGACCGACAATACTTTGAAACTGTAACTTCCATTGACAGCTGTCTATTTTAGTAGCAAAATTTCTTTGTTGTAGCAGAAATTAATTTAAGTCTGAAATTTCTGGGGGGGCTCGAGCCCCCCCTTCCCCTCCCCCTGCTACGGGCCTGCTTCAAACTGGCATTAACGCCAACATACTTAAAATCTGACCAGAATATTCAAGGCGACGATTGTTGATCGAGGGGATTTTTTTCTATCTCTTTGCCGAATTTGGGCTTCATCCCTCCAAATTTTTCCTACAAAATCGATGCTGAAATCAGGAATACAGCTTACTCAATATGATCGGTGCCAAATTCAGCGACCAGAAAATGTACTCAAATCCCCGTTGGTTTTTCTTCAAAACCATCTCAAAAGGGGCAGTTGTCGAGATGCTCTCTATTGGTGCTTTAGGAGGGATCCAAGACTTCTTTTGCTAGATGCAGCGACATTTGTTGGAAATGAAGTACTCGATTTCCTTTTGCACGTAAGGCCAATAGAACTTGGATCTAGCCAAGTCCACCACGCAATCTGTACCAAGGTGATCCATGTCAATGTAGAGCTCCTGGTAAACTCTTGGTTTGACGCCACAGGATCCAGTATGCTGATATGTGGCGTTTATTCCATGCTCTTAAGTAACAGCATGTTGTTCGAGTCTCGTTTTTCCGTTCTCCTGATGGGGGATATCCCCGTTTCTTGTATGCTACCAATCACAGCGGAGCATCATGCTTTATAAGGTTTCGCGTAACCAGTCGACCTCATCATCGCCTGATGAAGACTAGCAGTACGCAGTGAAAACGTCGCGATTTACATCCTAAAGTGACTACATCGTGACACAAACGATAATATTTTATTGTTTTTAATATTCGTGAGATATCAGGGTCTTCTCGTTGAACTCTTTGTATGTCTTTTGAAGTAAGTTGGCGGAACACTAAATCTGTGACGGCTGGTTTTGCGTGTACAATATCAATGCTCGCTGAGACTGCTGCCACCCAGGATGTAACGTCTTCTCCCTGACGGATCACTGCTTGTACTGGTACACAGACTGCACCCTTTTCCATTTCTGCAGTACAATTTTCTATGTATTCACTGGGGTCTAATAACAGGCGAGATAGTACATCCGCGTCGATGTTGGATTTACCAGGCCACCCACTGATATCTCACTGTGAACAACTTGGCTGACGATAGTATGTGAGTGGATTGTTTTCAATGTAGACAGTGAAGGAGATGGTGTAGACCAAGTAATCACAAAACTTCTCAGTTACCGCCCATTTGAGGGCAAGGAACTCCAATTGCCCTGCATGCGTGTAATAGTTTTTCTCTGATGGAGTTTGTGTCCTAAAGGCATAATCTAAAACTCTCAACTTGCCATCCTGTTCTTGATACAATACCATTTCCAATACGGCTCCTAGTCACTCTGTGTGAAGCACAAGCAGTTTTGTAAAGTCTGGGGATGCCATCACTGGGGGAGAAATCAGTCGATGGATAAGCATGTCAAGTCTCTTCTGATGTTCCTCTGTCCATGTTACCTGATTATTACCAGCCAATAGATCAGGGCCAGCCATTAGATCATACAGGGGTTTAGCTATGCGTGAGAAATCCTGGATATGTTGTCTGCAGTAACTCAGGAACCCTAGCCATTTACGCTCATCACCTGCTGTTGCCGGTTTCTTTTTCGCTTAATTGTGTACAGCTGCTGTATCCTCTGGATCTAGAGAGTAGCTATTGCCGAAAACAAGTATCTAACTCGTTGTTGGAAGAACTTGCACTTTGATGGTTTTAACTTTATCCCATGTTCCTGGCCTGTGGTCGACGCAGGACTTGTCGAACATCTTGAACGTGTTCATCAAAAGTTTTACTATTCACAAAGATATCATAAGCGTAGGGATGCAGATGCTGTCACGTTAGCCGTCCAGACATTCATTCATGTACCTTTGAAAAGCCGCCGGAGCATTCATTAGCTCAAGCGGTACTGATTCTATTCCATTGGTACAATCCCGAGGAGGTCACAAATGCAGTATGGGCTAGTGTCTTCTGTCAAGAATCCTTGGTGATAAGCCTTTCCTTGATCAAAATCTGTAAACTATTTGTTGCCGACCAGACCATTTCAGATGTTGTGTATCCGAGGAATCGGCTGCCATTCTGGGCATGTTTTCTTGTTAAGTTCTCGATAATCGATACATAGTCGAAGGCTCCCCTCTTTTTTACGAAAGCAGACCATCGGCGAGGAGTAAGCCAAACGGGACTTGCAGATCCAGTTTCGGTTAATCAGGTCTTCTAAGTGCTCCTTGACTTCCCCGTAGAGTGGCTTGGGATGGAGATATAGTTCTTCTGTACTGGCTCATCGTCCATTAGCTGGATTTCAAGCTCCAAATTCTCAACACAGCCAACATCATCGTCGTGCTTCTTGTCGTAGCATGTCACGGACAATTAATTGTTCGTTTTCTTTTAGCTGACTCGAGTCAACTGGTGGCTCTCATTCATCTTGTTCTTTAACTTGATGTGAGGGAACCAACCCCCAACCAGAGGGACCAGCGTATTATTGTTGACCTGACCTCTACTCCTCAATCTTTCCGGTATGGTTGACCCTAACAGGAGTTAAGGACTCTCACAGGCGTAGCTCTACTGGTCATAGAGACACGCAGGCCACCCAATCACAACAAGGTGGTGACCCCGACGAGATGGGCAAGGAATTAGACTTTAAATGTCCTTTAACAACCCAAAAGTTTGAGTTCGGCCCTCAAAACGAGGATTTTATGTCAAACATTTACTTTCATTTCACTTGGAATCAGCAACCATCACATTTTGAAACAAGCTTTGTAATGTTATTATTTGTAACATTTTGAAAGCAAATCCTCTTCCCTTTCCTGTCACCTTCACTTTACAATCTACATACTGCATATAACATAAATACTACTTGATTTCATTTCCAGTCTAGTTGCAGGTTTTTTTTCCACAACCCGTAACAACCACAACACAACTTCATTCCTTTTTCAATAATTTACATAAATTTTAAAAATCATGAAGTTAGAAACTTAAATATAATGACAGAGAAACCCGCAGGTAGTTTAGGCTAATCTATTGGGGTCACATGCAGGGGAGGATGCAGAAAATTCAGAAAGAGGGGGCCGAATACGACATACAAACGATGCCCCTGTGAGACCGCCTCCGAGAAAGAGAGAGAGTGAGAGAGAAGAAAAGAAATCTTTAAAAAGTAAGATTTTACCGTCCACAGCTGTTTTTCGTTTGGCTGGGTTCATTATAGGTGCTGTTGTCAGGTCAGTCTCAAATGCATGCACTAAAAGATTCTGCGAACGGTGTTGATAGTGGCCTTCAAGCTCTTGACAAAAAAAAAATAGCTGACATTCTGCCCAGCCTCCTTGGTGCGATTGTCAGCTTGGTATTTTGCAGGGCCAGCCAAGCCATCGGCTTTCTTAGAAAAAAATGCTTGGCTGTTCATCCTCGCAGTTGCCGCCTTTCTCATCAAGGGCGTTGCAAAATAACTTACAACAAAGCCTTCCAAAACCAAACTACAGTGGCACCCCGCTATAACGAAGACCCCGTTGTAGCGAACAACATTTAAAAGCCCGGTAGAATAACAGTAAAATATGTGGAAACAAACCTCGCTATACTGAGAGAACCCCGATATAACGAGTTGATTTTGACCGTCCCAACGCAAAATTAACCCCGCTATAACGAATATTTTTTCCTGTCGATCGCAGTTAGTAAAGACGACATGATACAAAAGGTTGATAAGTCAAACACGACCCCTATTGGTCAAGATAGGGAAACTTTGACCTTCAAAGCTTTGCTTTATTTAAATGTAGCTGTTCACGCGCAAGTTTGTAGACTGTTTTGCGTGGTGTATATCCCATTGTTCAGCTTGGTTACCCCTCTATAGCGAATATTTTTGTTGTTAACCAGATAATTCGTTATAACGGGGTCTTCGCTAAAACGAAGACCCCGCTATAACGAACATTTATTTTCGGTACCGGGACTCTTCATTATAGCGGGGTGCCACTGTAGCAATGAGCACTGTCTTGTTGCTCTTTGGCCTCCTCCTGAGGTGACACGCCAGGGCAATATCCGTGCCCAGTGTTCCTCGTCATTTTACACCGTTAGAAACGCCTGTTACTTTTGGTGTTTCAAATTTCTCAGGTCACGTTCTATTTGAATATATGATGATATTTCAAATAAGGAAAGCTCCGAGAATGAAATAAAAGGAAAGCCCGATTGAATAATACCGCTCAAAACACGGATTGGTGTTGCTGGCTTTCCGGCAGTGCAAAATACAAGCAAAAATGGGAGCCTCGGTCCCTCCACTAAATCCACCTCATGCAACAAGCTTTATACTATCACTATTTAGACAAAGTTTGAAAGACAAGTTTCATTACAAGCGTTACGACCTAATTTGACTGGTTATCATTTACATATTATTGATAGTAGGACTATGAGTAACCAGAGACAAGCTAAACTATGGACTGAAATTTTATCAGAGACCAAATTAATATTTTAAGATTTTGAGTCAGGGTGTCGACTTCAACATAGTCATCCCTAGCTGAAAGAGTATCAATTAAAAAATTCGCGAATATATCTCTCCAGTCTGGAGAAATTTGATTCCATAATATCGCTCCAGTTCTCGAAAATAGCGCTTAAAATTTTCTAATTTACCTTCTTTCCGAAGATAATTCCTTTTGCAGCATGCATTGTGTCGTACCCGTGAATTTCAGTTGACTTAGTGAAGAGAGGTCTGATGGGCAAAGGGGATAATCCTTTCCAGATATCACGCATGAGATTCGCAACTGCATCAAAAAAGTTCGTAAATTCTGGGAATCGCGTGTCTTTCCCTTCAACAGAGTGATATAGAAAGTAGAAAAAGAAAACAAAACAAAATGGTATCTTTCATATCTGTAAATGACCACCCTATGAGGTTTCCGGACGTTTTTCCTATTTTAATACGTTCATGTCTTTCTCTTCTTTGTAAAATTTAAAAAAAAGGGTAATTACCTTTTGCTACCAGGCAGAACACCCACACAACCCAGAATACCGTTATTTCAGTTTTCACATTCGTGGATGGGCTGAATAGGTCACGCGTCCTCTTCTACAGGGAAGTTCAGTGAGTTGCTCCACTCTATCCAGTTCCAGCTATGATTTTGGAACACCCATGCACGAATTGTCAGAACACTACAACCATTGGTTGCGACTGTGATATCAATGATCTGACAGTTGACAGAAGCCACAAGCAAAGTCTCAAATAATTTGCTTTGTTCGTGCTTTAACTGGGCAAGGCGTTTTGGTTTCGAATAGTACTAAATAGTATGCCCATCATAGGCGGGGCAGTGAACCCCCAAGGCCCACTAGGGTAAAGTGTACAGCCCCATACAAGCGCTGTCAACGGGCTCGGGTGAACGGGGCATGGTCGTGATGAAGAGCTAAATAAATTTATGTGATTAAATTATTATGCAAGAAATGCGCAGTGATCCCATGGCCATAGCTAACAATTGGCAAGACGATGGACATCTTTAGTTGGAAAAATAATTTTCATTTTTTCTTCACAGAACGTCGATCATTGGGTCATGAAATGTTAATGTGGATCATCGAGCAAAAGAGACGAGACAGTGAAAAGTAAAATTGTCACCTTTGCTACTTCAACGTATTATTGCCTTTAAAACGAACGAAAACCAACGTAAAACACCACAGTAAAATTTAAAGCTGTCTTGAAAAAAGGTAGCTTGGATGAAAAAACGCACATGAAACATACACTCCGCTAAGATTATTTCTGATCAAGGTATTTGTCTGTTCATTTTCTGCAAGGGGAAAGGCCTACCTGACTCAATACCAAAAAGTCGATACAAACCTGAAGTGAACGGCATGGGCGAGGACTTATATGTGACTATTAAATGTCAGAGCTGAACATTACACTCTACGCTATCTGAGATTGTCTTCCTAGTTTGTTTTAATGGGATATAATGATAATGTTCCAATGTTCCAACCAAAACAATGGAACGGCAGCGTATATCCACTCCAGTAAAGTGGATGGCCGGCTCGCCTTACATTCTAACGAGTCGGCTCGCATGACTTCATTCTCCTCGTTTCTTTTCTATGATGGATATAATGTGAAATGAGCTCAGAAGGGTGACTGGAATATTTCAACCCGTGTTTATAACGTAGATGTCATGACACCGAGGTGTGAAAATGCACCAAAAGGAAATATAAATGTCACACCACACGAGGGTTGTCCAATACTCACAAACAGACTCCAATGGAATATCATTCATTCTATTGGTTTTCCATTGGTGAAATGCATATTATTATAGGGACTTAGAATATTTCTGTGGGTTTCAAGTTGGATGGGGGTGCATTCTACTCGTCCATTGGTACGATTGGTACGATTGGTACCAATGGAATACTGTTCATTCCATTGGTATTCTATTGGTGAAATGCATATCATTATGGGGACTTAGAATAATTCTGTGGGTTTCAAGTTGGATGGGGTTGCATTCTACTCATCCATTGGTACGATTGGTACCAATGGTACCAATGGAATATTGGTCATTCCATTGGTATTCTATTGGTGAATGCATATCATTATGGGGACTTTGAATATTTCTGTGGGTTTCAAGTTGGATGGGGGTGCATTCTACTCGTCCATTGGTACGATTGGTACCAATGGTACCAATGGAATTTTGGTCATTCCATTGGTATTCTATTGGTGAAATGCATATTATTATGGGGACTTGAAATATTTCTGTGGGTTTCAGGTTGGATGGAGGTGCATTCTACTCGTCCATTGGTACGACTGGTACCAGTGGAATAACATTTATTCTATTGGTATTCTATTGGTGAAATGCATCTCATTACGGGGACTTATTACCTTTCCTTTGGCTTCAGGCTGTGTGTGGGTGCATTCTAATTGTCCATTGGTCCGATTGGTGCGATTGGTACCAATGGAATAACATTTATTCCATCGGTATTCCATTGGTGGAATGCATCTCAAATCGTGATTCTTGCGTTAAAACTTAACGCTTTCAATCAAAACACAACATAAGAGGCGGGCTTTCAAGTCAAACACTGTATTTAGCGTGTGTTTGGGTTCGCGAGCTTTAAGAACGAAGACTAAACATTGTGTTTAGAGTATGTTTGGGCTCGCACGTTTTAAGAACGAAAAATATTCATTGTATTTAGCGTATGTTTGGGCTCGCACGCTTTAAGAACGAAGAATATACATTGTATTTAGCTTGTGTTTGGGCTGGCCAGCTTAAAGAACGAAGAATTTAGATATGATTGTATTTAGCGTGTGTTTGGGCTCGCAAGCTTTAAGAACGAAGAACGTGCATTAGCGTGTGCTTGGGTTCGCACTCTTTAAGAACGAATAATATACATTGTATTTAGCGTGTGGTTTGGGCTCGCAAGCTTTAAGAACGAAGAATATACATTTACATTGCATTTAGCATTTGTCTCGGCTCGCACGCTCTAAGAAAGAAGAATAGACATTGTATTTAGCGTTTGTTTTGGCTCGCACGATTTAAGAACGAAGAATATAATTACATTGTATTTAGCGTGTGTTTGGGCTCGCACTCTTTAAGGTCATTCCCCAGTATTGCACTGCGCATCCCTACTGCGCATAATTTTACGCGTGATTAGCGCACGCGCATTAGAAAATGGTGGCTTTTTCTTTACGGCTGGACCTCGCCAAAGAGGTAAATCGTCATTTTCTCGAAAACGACTACGGTGACCTATCATTTTTTTAGTTGTTTTGAATTGAATAGTAAATTTCTCTATGTAGAATAAATATGGGCCAATTCTCAGTGGTGAGGAAAAAACAATCGTTGAAAACGTAAATTTAGCAAGCAATCATGGCGCTATTATAAGGATTTATATGGAATAAACGAGGTGCTGTTGCTCCTAAACGAACATGGGGAGCCCTCATTTTTATTTCCAAATTTAAGTACCTATAATATAAACAATCAATTGGCAAAGTTTGAGAAAAATCTCAGTGTAGGTTCTATTTCAGTGGAATGACCTTAAGAACGAAGAATATACATTGTATTCAGCGTGTGTTTGGGTT